>JACXGK010001370.1:0-17477 GCA_016801125.1 Novumbra hubbsi | reverse complement strand
CTGGCTTCACTGGCCCGGTTTGTTTCTAACAGCTAATCTTTACAAAAATATCCACAACCTCCAGAAACAAGAGAGGAGGCCATGGAGGTGGATGCCACGCAGCTGGACCGCAAAGAACGGCAGCAGAGGATTCACCAGGGACTTTGTGTCTACTGCAGACTCCAGGGACATTGGAGGGGGCAGTGTCGCCGACTCGCCGAACAACTCAACCCTTCCCAATGAGAAGGAACTCGCCACACTAAGACTCAGGTGGGTGCGCTGCAGATGGATGTATACTGAGGGCAGGCCTATGATGGTGGAAATGTACTTTGCAGGAATGAACAACGAGCCAATAATTTTGATTTTAATTGATTCAGGGTCAGCTGGCAATTTCATTGCTCAAAGGACAGTAGAACAATATAATATGCAAGTGAGACCGTTAGGCAAGTGTGAGGTGTGGTGCGAAGAAAGGACCAAGGCGCAGGGAAACCTTCAACAGTGCCGTTTATTGAGGCACAAATATTTGGAAGGAACAAATGAACACTGGCTGTGGTACAGCACATGCACCCGCCGACACGCAAACAAGTAACAATCACGGACACAGAGACTAGAAACACACGGGCTTAAGTACCGGGATAACAGGCAGCACCTGTAAGGAATCAGGGAAGGGTGCGTTCACAGGACATGGGGAAAACAGGACAAAAAACACACGATGGCGACTAAAAGGCCGGCGACGACGAACGCCGGAACGCTACGCGAACAGGGGAGGACCCGTCCTGAGAAGGCAACGTGACAGCAAGCCTCTGAGTATCAAGGGATTGGATGGGAAGCCATTGGGAACAGGATCCGTTCAATCAATCAATCAAGTTTATTTATATAGCACAATTCATACATAGATGCAATTCAATGTGCTTTACAAGACAAGACATTAAAAGAGAAATAAAAAGAGAAAACAAAAATTAAAACTTTTAAAGAATTAAAAGAGCAATACAATTTTATAACTAACAGTCTATCTACCACTTGTCCTCTATTCGCCCGTCCACACATTCACTCAGTAAACATCCAATGCAACTCAGGTCTCGTTATACAAACAGCCTGATATTTTATCCGTGGATCATTCACACGATGCAGCGCGCCCACTTACATCCCAGTGTATTCACAATAATACACTCATACACTCATTGCATTGCGATCTTACTTCCTTTCCACTTTGTACGAGTATGCGTTTTACAAACCGACTCCACAATTCAACCTCATTACATCCTCCCACTTTTGGCTCACAATTTAAACAGATTGATTCAACAGACATGGATCATTTTTAACATGTAAAAAATACAGATTAAAGGAAAATTAAGTAGGATTTTAAAAAAGTAATGAAAATGAAAAAGTCTGGTGTAGGGTTTCCATGTTGCTAATAAAATATCTATTAAACCTATAGGGCACATTATGTGGTCAAGCCCTCAGTCTTAGGCACGTGAAAACATGAGTGTTTTTAACCCAGACTTGAAAATTGATAGGTTTGGGGCATGTCTAAGATCTTCTGGTAGCTTGTTCCAGTTGTGCGCCGCGTAGCTACTAAATGCCGCTTTGCCATGTTTAGTGGGCTCTACTAGCTGTCCTGAATTCATAGATCTTAGAGGCCTGCTTGGTTGATATTCTTCAAGCATATCAGATAAGTATTCAGGCCCTAAACCATTCAGTGATTTGTAGACTAAAAGCATCACCTTAAAATCTATTCTATAACTGACAGGAAGCCAATGCAAAGATTTAAGAATCGGATAGATGTGTTCTGTTCTCTTGGTCCCGGTTAGCATTCTTGCGGCAGCATTTTGAATGAGGTGCAGTTTTTTTATAGTCTTTTTGGGAAGTCCAGTTAAAAGCCCAGTACAGTAGTCAACTCTACTAGAGATAAAAGCATGGATTAGCTTTTCTTGGTCTTTGCGGGACAGCATGCCCTTGATTCTAGTTATATTTTTAAGTTGATAAAATGCTGTTTTGGTGACCGTTTTTATTTGACTGGAGAACGTAAGGTCAGAGTCTATTAGAACACCAAGATTACGCACTTGGTCTCTGGTCTTTAGGGCCCGAGAGTCAAGCTCTTTATTAATACTTGTTCTGTTGTTTGTGTTGCCAAATACAATAATCTCTGTTTTATCTTGGTTTAATTGTAGAGAATTTGGGTTCATCCAGGTATTTACCTGTTCTATGCAGTGACAAAATGGGTCTATTGAGTTATAGTTCGATGGTTCGAGAGCTATATATATTTGAGTATCATCTGCGTAGCTATGGTAGTTGATGTTGTTGTTCTGTAGAATTTGGCCCAGAGGTAGCATATAGAGATTGAACAGAAGCGGTCCGAGAACTGAACCCTGGGGAATTCCGCATGTCATAGCCACCCTATCAGATTCGTGATTGCCAATAGGGACAAAGTAGCTTCGACCATCCAAATAAGACCTAAACCAATTGAGGACTGTCCCGGACAGTCCTACCCAATTTTCCAGCCTGTCGACAATCATTCAGAACTTTAATTAGAGCCGTTTCAGTACTGTGATGAGGTTGGAAGCCTGACTGAAATTTGTCAAGGAAACCATTTGAGTTCACAAAGTTGCTGAGTTGATTGAAGACCACCTTCTCAATGATCTTGGCTATGAAAGGGAGATTTGAAATAGGTCCATAGTTGTTTAAATTAGATACATCCAGTTTTCTCTTTTTTAGTAGAGGTTTAATGGCAGCTGTTTTTAGGCATTTTGGAAAGATTCCTGATTTCAAGGAACTATTTGATGTAGATAATAATCTGAATGTTACTAGGGTGTGTAGCGAGAATAGCTGGCAACATTTCTGCCAGCTCTCCTACTGATGTTTCAGCCAATGTTAAGTTTTCAGTATTTGCCATATTGATATGCCTGCTTATATCGTCCCCAATCAATGTAGAATCTGGCTTATCAAATGTGGAGTTAGCAATATTTCTTCTTGTCCTTGTCCAAGCAGTGGGGGTTTTACTTGGGTTTCGGTTAGCAGAGGTTTTGGGGCTATTTCTTGAGTTTCGGTTAGCCTTAATGCCAGTATTGTGGTTATATACACTAGGTTCATTTACATACACTTCGTTCCGAAGTGGATCAGTGGATCGTACCTGTTTTGCAGTGCAGTGAGAGTTCAGGTGGTGGAGTGAGCGTTGGTGCTCATTTCTTAGTTTTGCCTCTGCGGCGAAAGAACGTCAGACCAGGTTCCGGCTAGAGTCGATGCATGCGGTTTAGCACCGTGCCAGTAACTTGAATCATTAAGGACAGCCGCTTTGGAAGTCTCCGCGTTTAATCCAGTGAAGTTAGCATACGTCCAGGGGAGCGTGTCAGCCAGGTCCGTGACGAGGTGGTCTGGATTTGATGTATTCCCGTGTAAAGTAATCTGTCCGTTAGCGTTTTGTAGCTCAGCACCTAGGCTTGCTGCTATAGAGTCAATGTATTGCTCACTCTCACGTATTTCAAGCTGCGTTATTGTCTCATTCAGTCCTTCACCTGCTTGGCGTCTCTCTGTTTTGTTGACCGGTTTTGACTGCGTTATGTCAAGCGTAGGGTAAACTTTGGAACTTTCAGGATAGCACCGATAGTCCGACCGGAGGAGAGCTCGGTTTACTAAATCTTCCAGACGGTTGAGCCGTCTGTTGAGCCGTTCCTCAAACAACTCTCTAAAATCATTCTGTGGTACTGGGGATACTTTGGCTGCGACTGCATAATCCTCACCTATGCTGGCGGCAGGGTGTAATCATAGGCTGGTCACCTGTGCAAGAAGTGCAAGGAGCGGTGTAAAGCCATACCTTTATAAGCCACGTCCATTGAGAGTCCAAGCAAGGCTTATGCTGTCAAGCTCCCAGAGCCATATTAAGATTTAGCGGAGGCTTTCTCCAAGGTCAAGGCGTGTTTTCCCCCTTTCCAATGATGAGACACATACTATGAAGAAATACCTACAGGAGATGCTTCAGCCGGGTTTCATTCGACCCGCAGTCTCTTCCGCTTCTTCCAGCTTCTTTTTTATAAAGAAGAAAGAAGGGGGATTGCGACCTTGTACCGATTATAGTAGTTTGAATAACGTCACAATAAAGTACTCATTGAAGTATTAATTGTCGCTTATCATGGTTTTTTACCAAATTGGATTTACGCAGTGACTATAATTTGATTCACATCCGAGAGGGCATTGAGTAGAAGAGGTATGGTATTTTACCAAATTGGATTCATGCAGTGACTATAATTTGATTCACATCCGAGAGGGCATTGAGTAGAAAACCACTTTTTGCATCCACACCGGCCATTACGGCCTAGTCATGCCTCTTGGTCTGAAATTTCGTTTCTGGGATATGACCTCAGCCCTGCAGGTATTATATTAAACGGAAAGGCTACGCTGGTCTCCTGAGTCAGAAGGCGTGTTTCAATGGCTGAAGGACCAGTTCACTTCCGCTGATACTACGACATCCCGACGCAGGGCTGCCCTTCATTGTTGAGGTGGACGCTTCTTATACTAGAATCGGAGTCAGTTCTGTCACAGAGGCAAGGTCAGCCCTCAAGATTATACCCTTTGTGCTTTCTTTTCATACAAGCTCAGTCCAGCGGAGCATAACTACGATGTAGGGGATCTGTCCAGGGAGTTTGAAGTCGCTAATGGTATGCCACATGGGAGTTTGGTCAGCCCGGTGTTGTTCTAAGTGATGATCGATGACATGTTTGGGGAAGTGGGGTCGAGAATGGGGGTGGAGTTGTCTGCGGATGATGGGGATATGTGAAGAAGAGGAAAGAATGGGGAAGGGGTGATGAAGAAGATGCAGGAAGCCGTTGTAAGGGTGGAGGAATCCAATTATGGATACTGGATGTTTTGTGTATGGTTTTGCCGCAGGAAGGGTAGAGGGTTTTATGGGGTACAGCGCATAGCCAGACAGTGCACAGTGAGGGTAGAGATAAGGAATATCTCTATCCTCAGCCTTCTGCCGAGCTTGATACCGACTCATTCATTTGCATCAGGTGTGATGGAAGAGGGTAATATCTAAAACAAAAAGGGTAGGGGGGCCGAGAACCAGGGTTGTGCCCCACTGGGTCATATTTGTCAAAACATGTTCTATTGGCAGGCCTATTTAATGAAACCGATTAATTTTGTGATAAATAGCTGCTATTCCAGAAAGTTCTTTCTTCCCAAATGTTTTCTATAGGACCCTCTTGGTTGCCCCTTATAAAGACCACAATTTGGAAACCTCTGCCATAGACTCCATAATGGAGTTTCTAATGATTTATTTCACCTGCAGGATCAGTAAATTTCCACCCGTAACAATATTTTGGACGAGGTCAGCAAAGTCCAAGCAAGATCATATTTCAACTCTATACAATCGAACCCTAAATAATAGTCAAGTGATGCCTGTCAATAAAACATAACTGTAGGTAGCCTACCTTTCTGTTAACCCTTAAAGGTTAATTTAAAATCCGCCTGTCAATACCTTGACATTTTGGTCTCACAAGAGTTTACCCTTCATAGTAGAATTGTGCTTTGTATAGTGGATTCTGAAAAACCTTAACCAAAAGAAGGATGAATAGAAAACATTGTTTGAGAAGCTTCCATGAGTATATTGGTGAAATTGTGTGAATATATATAAAAACGTATGTTGATGTAATTGTTTTCTATTGAGAAACACCTACAACAGGTAGGCTGTTTTACATCAAATTGTAATATCCCCAGAGGTTCTCAATAACTATAAGTTGTTTATGGTATAAAAATATAACATAATAAACAGAAAATAAAATTTTTTCTGAATTCTTTCTTTCAAAAAAGAACCAAAATGTTAATTTGGGGTCCTTGTTGCTGATTGGTGGAAAACTATTTACATAAATTAATGTTACCATGGGAAAATTCCCCTAGATGGCGTGGGCACCCTGATTCTAGTTTGTGAGCTAGGCAGACTACTGCCTTGGCTGGGAAGGTCTCCCACTCAGAAGCAGGAGATGTAGAGGGGGTGGGGGCAAGTGGAACTCAGGCATCCCCACTGGAAGAACAAAATGCTACCAAATAAACCACAACTTTTTCATAATATTGGGAATACATAGTTTCAGAGATATGTAGTTGTCACGTCGCCCCTTGGTGGCGGACATTCCTCCTGTCGCGTGGCACCCCGGCGTTCGACGTCGCCGGTCTTCTAGTCACCATCGTGTGTGTTTTGTTCTGTTTTCCCCATGTCCTGTGAACGCAACGTTCCCTAATCCTCCACACCTGTTGCCAATTACCTTAGTTTTTAACTCCCTGTGTTTCTAGTCTCAGTGTGCGTTATTGTCAGCTGTTATTTGTTCGTACCATTCCATTGTATCCCAGGCCCGAGTGGCTGGTTATCATTTCTCTGTGCTTGTTGCACAACTACTAGGATTACTAAAACCTTCTAATCGTTCGTGCCTAAATAAAAGGCTGTTGAAGGTTTCCCTGCGCCTTGGTCATTATTCAGTATCACTTCATAGTAGTTGAAGTTTTTCAGTTTTGTGTGAAATCATTAAAAACAAATAAAACCAGTCTGCACACCACCAAGGTGAATTGGTTTAGTCCTGACCCTTGATTTACAATGTTGGAGGATGGGTAATTTATTGACCGTCGAGTCCAAAACAATGGATAAGAAAAGGTCCAAACCATCAGGTGCACAGTTTAGAAAAAAGAAGAAAGAAGGCGAGAAACGCAAAAAATATAAAGGAATGCAGCTATTATGTAATCTCTATGAGTTATAATACTATTATATGCATGTAATAAAATTGTCTATTATAATATTGTTAACCTATGTTGCAATGTTTCTTGCTTTGCTAATATACATAGGGCGGCACCCTTTTCTCTCCAACTACCTCACATAACATTGGATTACATTTTACAATGACAGTTCCATCATGATAATGTGTGTAGCCTGCAGCAAAACAATTACAAATGTACAATAATGTGCTACATTATTGATTTGGTTAACCTTCATTGAAGTGACATCATAAAGGTTTTCTGGGATTGTATTGACTAGGTCAGGGGTGGGGAAATATTTTGGCTCGGGGGCCACATCAAGATTTTGAAATGAAATGGAGGGCCACATTTGTTTTTGTAATTTGTTAATCATAATTGATTTGGAGGCCAGAAAAGGGCATTCCGTGGGCCGTAGTTTGCCCACCCCTGGACTAGGTCCTGAGCTCAGTAAGGGTAATTTCCAAGGCTGTATGCTAACTTAAAATATGTCTATACTATACTTGTTTTGTACTATTTTTAGTCTTTTGATGTGTCTTATGCCTAGAATTAGCCAAGGAGGTATGGTTCTGAAAGTTTGAAGTTGTGCATAATGACACATATTCCATTCTGCAACAAATGTGTTTAAGGTGTTAGACTGTATTTCCATGCAAATTCTGGGGCCCATCTGAAATAATTTGAAGCACCCTCTGGCACCGACCAGGATGAGGAGCCTTCCACCTCCTCAGCCACAGAGGCCTCTTCAGGAAAGATCTCAGAGCCTCAAGAGGATGAGCCATCCACCTCCTCAGCTATACAGGTCTCTTGTGTTATGTTGTCTGAGCCTGAGGATGAAGACCCATTGGCTTCCACTTCTCCCCAGCAGGATTCTTCAGGTCTGTTTTTGTGCATGTGTGTCACGGTGTGTGGAACCATACGCAGACATTTTAAACAAAAAGTGTGCTTCAAAATAAGTGTCCCTAGAATCCCACCACCGAAAAGCACGCACCGCTTGTGACAGAAGGCTGAGTAGGACCTTCACCATCCTCCACCAGCTCAGGGGGCAGTTCGGCCGGTGGCCGTTGAGGTGGTGGCTCGGCCTGCGGAGGCTGAGGTGGCGGCTCTGCTGAGTGAGGCAGAGGTAACGGCTCCGCTGGGGGTGGCTGTCAGTCCTTTGGGAGCACTGGCTGAGCAGGCACCGGAGGGCTGGACCGCTGGACAGGCAACGGAGGGCTGGACCGCTGGGCAGGCACCGGAGGGCTGGACCGCTAAATTGGTGCTGGGACTACAGCCAGCCGCGGAGCCGGTGCTGGAGGGACAGCACGTTGTGGAGCAGGTGCTGAAAGGACGGCAGGTCGTGGAGCAGGTGCTGGGGTGACGGCTGGTCGTGATGCAGGTGCTGGGGCGACGGCCGGTTGTGGAGCAGGTACTGGGGCGACGGCCGGTCGTGGAGCAGGTGCTGGGATGACGGCAGGTTGTCTGGCAGGTACTGGGACCTGGGCAGACGCAAAGGCGCTGGCAGACTGCGTGCCAGGTCCCTAACTGGGGTGCCTGGCCAGCCTGCATACTGGTGGGGAAAGGTGCATGGAGTAGGCCCGTACATGAGCCTAGACAACCGAGACCCCCCTCAGGTTCCAGCAATGTCACCCCAGGGGACCCTGTTAGCCCCCCACAAAAAATTTTTGGGAGGCCCCTGGGGTGCAGTTGTGCTGGGTGCCGAGGTGACCCATGGACCCAGGGTGAGAGGTGGTCTTCCCCATTCCTCGACACCCCAGCCTGGATCATCATAGGGCAGGTCCCAGTCATCGTACTCAGAGTCATAGTAGGAGAGGGAGTCTGATCCAAAGTCCCCTTTCCATGTGAACTCCCCTCTCCTCCGACGCTGCTCAAAACATTTTGCTGGTTGTCAGAATTGGTGGTTCATTCTGTCACGGGTGTGTGGAGGTGTGGAACCATACACAAACATTTGAAAGAAACTAGTTGATTTATTTACAAACAAACAAAAGAACACTTACTACAAACGGTTAAACAAAAGGCGTTGGACATTACAGCTTAACAAAACTAAACAAACAACAAATGTGAAAGGTGCTCCCATACAATAGTGCTTATCCACAATGAACCACACCAATTGACAGAACAAAGGAACCTATATACACACACAAATCACCAAGTGACAACAGGTGCGCGTAATGGGCCAAAGTGTCAAAAGTGCGCTTCAAAATAAGTGTCCCCAGAATCCCACCACCAAAATGCACCGTGCTACACCATTCGGGACAATGTGGGTACACATATGTGTTTGTGTGTGCAGCCCTGCATAACATAAAATGAATATGTTTCCATATTGTAGGTAACAATGATTATTTAATATTACTGGGTATGTATGTGGGATGTTCCATCACTCAAAATCACATGTGAATAATGTGTGTAAACTAATGCCTATGTGCTCTCATTTAGAAGTGCCTGTAGCAGCATCCCCACCAAATCCTGCTGCTGAGAATGAACCACTGTCTACAGATCCTGCTCACTGGCCTTCAGTTCTAACTGACAGTATTCAGATACAATTAGTTTGCTGAGGTATCACCTAACTTTGTTTTCCCAAGGAATGAAAGTGATGGATAAAGTTGCCACCACCAATATTTAAAAAACTACCTCAGTTAGTGGTAAAAAATGGTTGGTTGTCACGGGTGTGAGTTAAGAACCATCTGCAGACTCTTATTCAGGACTGACAGACTGGAAACATGCAAGTTCTTTGCTGACTTCACATGACAGCAGTCCAGTCACTAAAACTGCATTAAAACATTTAAAGAACTGGCAATAAGGTTAAAAAAAGGTAAAACAATTGATAAGCATGAAATGGCAATTATGGAGGCTGAGAAGATACGATGGAGAGAGGTGTTGTCTGACTGCTATTGTACAGTCCCTGGCAATAAGAAATCTAACACTAAGTTAGATTAGTTTGTTTGTTAGTAGGGATTTGGGGGTTTTTGGTTTGGTGTTTTGTTTTGTGGTACCTGTGGTGTTTAAGTGTACTTTGTAATTTTGACCCTGGTGTCTTTTTGTTTGTCATTTGTAACCCTCTGTTTGTTTGTTCCCAAGGGGGAAGGGGACCGCACCCTGGGAGTGTGTAGGCAAGAGGCCCGCGGGCATACATTTCCCGTAGGAGTTAATTGTCTATGCACACTAGGTAAGACCTGGGCGGACCACCCCTTGTATTTCTTAGAGTAGCCAGGGAAGTTATTATTTTTGTTAGGCAAGTTTTGGTTAGGGGGTTTCTGATTTTGCTTTCATTGCTTTGGTACCGCCCACCCCCTTTCCCCACTTTTACCGTGTTGTTTTGTGTGTGGAAATAAATCCCCTGCACAGTACCGTTAGTTTGTTGTCTCTTCCCTTGCACCTCACGACCCCATACCTTTTTTCTATTATTTCTCACGGGTGTTCACGCACAGCAAGGTGTTGCGCTCCCTTATAAAAAGGCATGCGTAACATTGTGATTAGAATTGTGTCACTGAAGGAGGAGACCCAGATTATGCTAGAGCTCTATTTGTGCCATGTGGGGTTTCACACATTGAACCTGGTTGTGGCTGATGCTGCTAAAATTTCCAAAGATGCCACAAATTACTTTGGAATCTTACACAAAAGGTACACCTTGTTGTCAGCCTCCACACAGCGATGGGCCATGTTTTTTTGTGGGGGGGGGTTAATACAATTAACCATTTTGCTTGTTAAACTAAACCAGCAGAGGGCAGGAGTGTTGTCTTGAAATTGACTAACATCTTTCATCCTCACTTTCTCTTGTTTGCATTGCCAAAGCAAGCAGAAAATTATAAAAAGAATAACAATATTTCGAGTGTTGTAAGTGTTGTACCTGAATGTAAAAAATTAGCAAGTGAAAATAATAAGATTAAATAGAAAAATGGATAGTAGTTACAAGTAAAAAAATTAACAATAAATAGAGGGACATAGATATGGGTGATTTTCAGAATTTTGCTTGTGCTCCACTGGTTGCCCTTTCCTCAATGGGTCACAAATGTCAGAAAGGTTAGATGTGGAATGGCTTACTGTGCAGTTTGCAGGTGCATTTTGCTTAACTTTCCTGCACTATGCAAACGTTTCCTATACCAGGCCCGGCTCCATGATGAAATGACTGAGGATGCAATTTTCATGAGGGAGTGTAACTTATTCAAATACCATTTACAGTGCTTATGGGGAAACAAAAGTGGCGGGGCACAGATTATATTTGGGGGGGCAATGCCCCTTGAATAGCTACAACTGCTAAATTAAGGGAACACTTAAATAACACATTGGGTCTTGATTAACTATTTAGATCAACATTTTTACTATAATATGTCATTTGTTGACAACAAAATGGCATAACAGCTGATAAATGAAAACCTCACAGAAAATCAAAGACGGTTCCAACTTCGGTGAATTTCATCACAGCAATTCATAATGTGACTCAGTAGTGTATATGGCCCCCACGTGCCTGTATGCACTGTAACATGCTCAGTGTGAACCTGCTCTGGCGAAAGCCATTTGTGCTGGGCTATGAGCACAGGTCCCGTTAGAGGATGTCAGGCCCTCATGACTCCCTTATGGAGTCTATTTCTGACAGTTTGGTCAGAAACATACATATCAGTAGCCTGCTGGAGGTCATTTTGTAGAGCCCTCCCAGTGCTCCTGCTATTCCTCCTCACACAAAGGAGCAGATACCGGTCCTGATGCTGGGTTGATGCCGTTCTACGGCCCTGTCCAGCGCTTCTCGTGTAACGGCCCATCTCTGGGTATCTTCATGCTCTTGAGACTGTGCTGGGAGGCACAGCAAACTTTCTTGCAACAGCACATGTGAATATGCAATCCTGGAGGAGCTGGACTGCCTGTGCAACATGAATGAGCTGCATGTACCGCCTCATGCTACCAGTAGTGACAAGGACACTAGCGAAACACAAAACTAGAAAAGAATAGGTCAGGAAGGATTAGGAGAGAGCAATTGTCTGTGGCCACAACTGGCAAAACCATTCATTTTTTAGGAATGTCTGGCTGTTGCCTCTATGTTGTCACTTTCAATTGCACCAAAACAGGTGAAAATTTCTCAAAATTGACTATGCTCTCTCAAGGTTCAAAATTAGCACTTGCCACCCACCAAATGTTAACAAAAATGCAATTCCAAACAAATGAAGTTGGTCCTCAATTTGCAGAAATTAATACATGAACATTTTTGATTAAAACATCACTGCCATTAGAGCAGAAATGAGTGACTCCTCCCTAAATAGACATAGTCCTCCAAGCCTCACCTGTCCGGAGAATACACAGAAATTCCCACGACCAGGTTTTGATGATAGGTAATTATTTGTAATAAGTAATATAAGTAATAAGTAATCTAATACCACAAATTGTCAGCTAGGACAGATTCAAAAAAAAATCTTAAGGAGCTACTCCATTTGCTAGGTCAGCTGATGTTGAACATAATTAATTGCTCCCTCTCTTTCAAAAGCAGTTTGCCTAAATGAAGCCTCTTCTTAAAAAATCTAATTAGGATCCAGATATATTAAAAATTTTAGGCCAATATAATTGGCCATTTTGGTGTGTCACTGTCTGAACTCCTGCTGACATTCCACACACAGAAATCCAAACATGTTGATTCTTCCACGTTTAAATGTTAAGAAAGCAAGGTTGCACCATTTGATTTTATGTGTGTGTTTTGAGGTCAGCAGGAGTTCAGATAGTGAGAGCAGCAGTTTACTTAGAGAGGGGGAGTTTTTAGGTTGCCCTTGACTATCTGAGGAGGGGAGCTATCACGCCCCGATCATACCTTGATCAAGTGTTTATAATGCCACTATCACACCACCATCACACAAGCAAAGGTTCAGAAGTTACGGCACACGGGATAGATTCAAGAGGGATGTGAACCAATGGTGAAGGATCAGAGATTAGCATTGTGGGAAGGCCTAATATTATTATAGTAAAAATGTGTGTCCAATGCTTGGAAGTCGGTTGTGGAGTGTATGTCTGAGTCATAGGGAATTTCTGCCGCCACAGGCGGAGCTCCACAACATATAACTTCAATATCTCAGTCTGGTTCAGTACACCCAAACACGATTAAGGGGAAGACTGCTGACTTCACAGTTGTCTAGAAGACACTCATTGACACCACCCACAAGGAGGGTAAGCCACAAAAGGTGATTGCTGAAATGGCTGGCTGTATGCAGAGTGCTGTATCAAAGCTTATTCATGCTCGATTCGTGAAAGGTGACTGGAAAAGGTTCACAGGCAAGAGGGATGACTGCAGCCTTGGGGGACCTTCACAAGGAGTGGACTGAGGCTGGAGTCACTGCATCAAGAGCCACCACGCACAGACGTGTCCAGGATATGGGCTACAAGTGTCCCTAGTGTCAAGCCCCTTCTGAATCCAAGACAACATCAGAAGCGTCTTACTTGGGCAAAGGTGAAAAAGAACTTGACTGTTGCTCAGTGGTCCAAAGTCCTCTCTTCAGACGAGAGTACATTTTAGGTCCCAGAGTCTGGAGGAAAAGTGGAGAGGCACAGAATACAAGTTGCTTGAAGTCCAGGGTGAAGTTTACACTGTCGGAGTTGCCATGTCATCTGCTGGTGTTGGTCCACTATGTTTTATCAATTCCAGAGTCAATCGAGCCATCTACCTGGAGATTTTAGAGCACTTCACGCTTCCATCTGCTTTATGGAGATGTTGATTTCCTTTTCTAGCAAGACTTGGCACCTGCCAAAACAACTGGTAACTGGTTTGCTGCCATGGTATTACTGTGCTTGATTGGCCAGCTTGATTGGTTCAGTCACAAGAGGTGTGCAAGACTTTCTCTCTGGGATACCATCTAAAACACAACAGGCTCATCAAAATAGTCATTGGGAAAAGCTCCTCATCAAACTTGACACCCACTGAAGTGCATTGTGGAAGACATGCCCCAGCCAATACATATTCTTTTAACCCAAATAGCTAAATTAAATTGAGATGTTATTGATATAAGTTGAACGTGATAATAAAGACATTTGATGGTGATTCAATATAGCCTTGTATTTCTTAACTGTGTTAAATTGAAAAGACAGGGGTCATCTAAATTATGAATGTGATTTTCATCAAGGCAACAACAGTGGTGATGGTGACAATGATGATGAAACTAAAGATGATGATGCAAAATTTGTTAAAAGTTTGTCAAATAAATTAAAGGAAATGTATCTAGATAGGTAAAGAAGTAAAAGTGAAATTATTCTGAGATATGTTTTTATTGTTCCATACTTCATTAAACATGCACAAATCCACAATTACATTTCTTAATACTGTTAAATACAATTATAATAAAATCAATGTCAAAATAGTTTTTGTTAACTGAAAGAACTATAAAAGCTCAAAGAAATCAACAACATTGTAGTTACTGCACCTTGCTTTTACATTGCTATTAGAACCATGCAAGGTAATCCAAAGTAACTACATTTCTGGGGTCAAAGATCAAATCAGCAATCATGGTTTTTGGGCATACCAATTACTTCATAAATACATTTGCAATTTGTGCCATATCCCTTTTATGTATATAACTAATTTGGCTGGCCAGTTAAAACACTTTAAAAGCCATTTTCTAAGTTTCTTACTTTACATAGTTACTGCGGTTAGCCTTTGTAGTGCACAAGCTGATACACATAGCCTAACATGCACAATATTTCTTACAGGTGTTTTTTAATGTAAATATTGTATGCTTGTTATTTGAATTATACTAATTAACTAAAACAGCTACAATTCCAAGGAGACTGTAAAGTCTTGCCGTTTCGGTTATCATGTTTTCTCTCTCCTTATCTGGAGAGGACCAGTAGTGAAATCCTGGTTCCACTTAGTTTTTGGCGTGGTGCATCACACGCTATGTCTGGAGCAGTTAGCCTTTGGCTCCGATTTACTCCGGGCCTATAAAGGCCTCATTTAGGATTGCGGTTCCGTGGATTTCTGTTTCTAGTTGTACTTTCTGATAAATATATGAACAAAATATGTAGTAGGTTAAGATATCAGGTTTTATTTTTCCGCTTGCCCATAGTTTTTAGGGTTAATGACAACTCTTTGTTGGGGGACTGACTTTGAATTATTCTGTCGATTCGCGTTTCTCCATAGATACGTGGCCTGCTTCACTTTTGTTGGCTGGAAACTTTTCATTTTATTTTGCTTTTGTTTTTCGGGCGGTCCCGATATCAGCCTGTGATGTTAAATTTTCTGTTTTGCCCTTAATTTGGTACGCGGCCAGTCTGCGTTATTCGGAATTTCGATTCAGGCTGGCTTACTGTGTTTTTGTTGGTTTTGGGGTATTATCTCTCCATGTGTTGGGCACAGTGTCGAGATAAAAGGGGGGAGGGGTAGTTCAAGATGTTTAATCACAGAGGATTATAAGAGGTGAATTTAGAGCTCAAAGTTAATCAAATATGTACACAGAAAGTTATGACACTGATATTTTTATGTCCCATACTCACTGGAATTGGTTAAACTTGTTTTGGGGGATTGTTAAATTGATAAGAAGTCTAACATACTAACTTTAGAGTAAAAGGTATCTTACAATTTTGTTTTGGCCCAGCTAAATAAGACCTGAGTTGTTTGGAAGACTGGAAGCTGTGGGAGTGGAGTTTGGTATAGGTTGAATTATCACAAGTGGATGGTTCTGTTTTGGTGATTGGTTTGAGGAATGTTGACTGAGTTTAGAACTGTAGGTGAGTATAGGGAGCCACCCCCTCCCACCAAGGCGGGTGTGCTGGGGGGAGAGTTCTGTAGATTAGGTTGGGGGGAGTTAATTTGTTTGTTTTGAATTCCTCAGGACAGATACAAGTGACAATATCTAAATGGTAAATTCCCAGTTCAAGCCATGAAGAATGGATAGATATAAGATGGGGGTTTTAAAACATTTTGTAATACAAAGCTTTACATTTAGTAAGATAATGCCAAACCCTCCAGTCAAGGTTTTAACATTGTGTTGTGCCAGTTTCCATCCTAATCTCTCATAAAGGAGTCCTGAATCCTTCAACCCTGATAGACTGAACGAAGGGCTACCGCAAACGGCAAATCATTCCAGGTCCAAACCACGCCCGGACCACTGAAAGACTGTCTTGGGGTCAGAATAGGACAATTGGACTCTGATCATTTCCAACACCACGAGAGATTAGAGGAATGGAGGAAGGCACACAGAAGAACTACAAGACTCCTGCATTGATGACTACAACAGCCAGGAGCCATTTGACTGGACAGGATGTAACCCGAGAGGAGAGGGGAGTTTTTACAGCAGTTGGACATTTGAATTGGATTTTAGGAAGTCGCTGACAAAGGTTGATTACATGAGATGTTTCTTTATTTTTGTTGTACTTTTGCTCATTTGTGTTTTGTCCCATTTTGAGTATTTTGTTTTTATTTGCATTTTGGAAAATTATAGACTAGCTTTCTTCTGATCTTGTGATTGGGAACCAACTGACAAATTAATATTTACGTGTATGGAAGTATACATTTGACCCAAGAAGGGTTTCAATTAGACTCAGATACTTCCTATGGTTATTATTAATCTGAATGGATAATTAGTTTAAATTGGTTGTTAATAAGTAGTGATACTTTCATGCAACTGAAATGATTTATTTACTTCTCTGACATTTGAGGAGTGATCCCATCATCCGTAATGCTTGCATTTTACTTGTAGTCTGACTAAATATTAAGGCTAAGGTGAACATGTCAACTGAGGCAGTGTTTTTGTCTTCTCTTTTCTCCTATAAGGATGGTGTTGCAAACCTCTAACTCAGGGCATGGGGACGATTTGCACCAACGTGATGAAGTGAAACCTCCAGAACCTTTCCCTTCGGCACCTTCTGGGTTCCAGAACCCGATTCAAGGCACATCAACAATGTTTCAGGGAGAAGGCGGAAGGCCGGACCCACAACAGATCTGGGGCACAGAGTGCCTCACTATGGAAGACTAAAAGGACTGTTTTTGAACACCAGGACCAAGGCAGAGAGGCCTTTGGGTCAGTATGTAAATGAACAAGAACAAATGGAGAAGAATAAAAGGACAATGTGCCAGGCCAGGTGAAGTGGAAGGACTGGAGGTTAACTTCTCAGACAAATTTCGACTAGAGATCAATTGTCCTATTCTGACCCCAAGACAGTCTTTCAGTGGTCCGGGCGTGGTTTGGACCTGGAATGATCTGGGCCCCCTTTTGCGGTAGCCGTTCATTGTTCAGTCTATCAGGGTTGCAGGATTCAGGACTCCTTTATGAGAGATTAGGATGGAAACTCGCACAACACAATGTTAAAACCTTGACTGGAGGGTTTGGCATTATCTTACTCAATGTAAAGCTTTGTATTACAAAATGTTTGAAAACCCCCATCTTATATCTATCCATTCTTCATGGCTTAAACTGGGAATTTACCATTTAGATCTTGTCACTAGTATCTGTCCTAAGGAATTCCAACCAAACAAATTAACTCCCCCCAACCTAATCTACAGAACTCTCCCCCCAGCACACCAGCCTTGGTGGGAGGGGGTGGCTCCCTACACCAGGGGTGGGCAAATATTTTGGCTCGGGGGCCACATCAGGATTTTGAAATTAAATGGAGGGCCACATTTGTTTTTGTAATTTGTTAATCATAATTGATTTGGAGGCCAGAAAAGGGCAAAAGTTAAAACATACATTACATATGTACAGTAGATCCCATATAAGGTGTAAATAGTTACAATTCTGACTCAGATGTATAAGAATGGGCCAGTGAGTTGTTTTTTTTATTCCCCCCAAAATCATTTTATTACA
>JACXGK010001369.1:0-71397 GCA_016801125.1 Novumbra hubbsi | reverse complement strand
AGTTCTAATGCACCAAAGAGCCCCATCAGTCTGGGACAGGTGGACTCCACTAACTCCTCACCAGTTCTAATGCACCAAAGAGCCCCATCAGTCTGGGACAGGAGGACTTGAACACTCTAGTCATATGCTCACGTCGGTTGATCTTTGGTAAGGCTGTAACAGTAATGTCACTATCACCGGCTGATTTAAGCGTGTGTATAAGATTTGTATCTCTGTAGTTCTGTCCACTTTCCAGGAGGCGCAACGGGATGTTGTGTGTTTGTGTTAAAAAATACATCTGAATTATTGTCGGATGAAATTAAATTGTGCCTGAACATTGGTAGGGACATGTCCCCTGTGCCCACAGTAAAATGGCACCCTTGTACTTGCAACTCCTACTCCTCCAATGCAGCAGTTCTTCACATTCGTGCGTTTGTATATTACTCGGTGACCAATGCCATGACCGTTTCATTAATGTTGCCATGACATGAATTTCCATTTGTGTGAGTGTTTTTGTTGTTTTCAACAGACGTGTATAGCCTAGCCACTGCAGTAACAGCAAATACCCCTTCCAGCCATTGGAACATCTACCAACAAACATTTCTCATACTGTGAAAATGTCACATTAAATGAGAATCTCTATACGATCCGTGTTCTCTCTGAGATGTTGTTCTTTGACTTTGGCTTTTCGTATCCCCTCTGGTGATTTGTCTCCCCAACGGTAGCCGTGACATTTGCTGCGGGGTCAGAAGTTCAACAGGTGACCAGGAATGACTTCAGCCAAATCGGGAAACCTTTCCTAATGGGCCCGGTCGTACTGGGTGAGAACTAACTTACTCTATCCCAGAGTCCTCCACCTCACACAGCCGCTGAGAGAAAACACGGACATACACGTCCGTCCCCGATGAAACATGTGAAGAATGTCCAGAAGATAGGAAAACTTCTCTTCATGCCGGCTACGCGTGCGGGGAGAGCAGCGCTGGATTGGCAGGTGGAGGGAGGAAGTAAAGAAACACTCCCTCTCTGCCCTAATTGGCAGGAGAAGTGTATGTTTGCCGAACAGTTAATGGAGGGGCTAGGATAACCCTGGCTTTCTTCCTGACGCTGGAGGCGGGTGCGGATGGAGCGAGGGAGGGTGTGGGGATCACGGGCCGGCCCACACCCCACCCACCCGCCCGTCTTCTCTCCTATCCGGTTAATTGGTTGGTAAATTGAGAGCGGCGAGGTCCTAGGGCCTGTGAGGCCTGAGCCGCCTGGGACTAGTGTCTAAAGAGAAAACAAGCCCTCCGCGCGGGGGAGGGGAGGGGTCTCATTTACAGCCCCGCTCTCCTCTCCCGGAGCTTTTGTTGAGCGTCTGCACTCCTAATGGGCTGTTGCTTTTAAAGAGTCAGAGGGCAGCGTTGTGCTTACAGTGAGAGCAGACTATCTGCTCACCGCAGCATCTGCAGCCCAGATTTAGCCGGCACGAAGGACGCTGGGCACACGCGTACAGGACCGTAATGGTATACTAACTATGCAATATGTATGGGTTTATTAATGAAACAAAAGCCTTCTAAGTGGTTGTTTGGGTAGTTTTATATTTCCATGGATAGCGGGGAACGGTTGAGCAGTCCCTGTAGGGTTCTGGCTCTTTGTTTATTTGTCTAAAACTAATGATAAACCCGAGGGGCAAAACAGTGCAAATTACAGGGCTCTTACCTTTCTCATTCTACCATCTGCTGCAATATAGGGCTTTAATCCTCTACCTTCATGTTATATTTTCCTAATGATTGTTTTGTACTTTTTAAACCCTAGTCTACTATGTCAGCACAATGTGAAGGGGATGCAGGTAGGCTAGCAGATGATGGAATAAGACATACCCAAAAACACATTTACGGTGCCAACATCTTTGCCGTAATTCAATGTATAAATCTTTGGAAATCATGTAGTAACATGTAACAGCTGTATATCCTAGTAACTGCAAATGTTTGATAACGCAGTTGGTTTTCAGTCCATTTAGAACTATCCAAATAATTTAGCATGATTATACTGACTTTGGTTTGAATTTAAGTAGAGGCATTGTTGTCTAGCCACTGACGAACACAGTGCCTATGGAAAGTGTTCAGACCGCTTTGAAGTATTCAAACCTTTTTAAAGTATTCAGACCCCTTTACATTCTCCACATTGTTGTTTTGTAGATTTATTTTAATCTTTTTTTAATTAGGGGTTCCCTAGTACTCTTGCAATCTAAGCACAACACCCAAAAATGACAACACAAAACAAACTACATGTGTGCCAATTTATTGAATTCTAAGAACGAACATATCTCATGTACATAAGTCCTCAGTCCTATTGCCAAGACCAAATTGAGCACAGATGCGTCTTGTGTCCTTTGATGAGGCTTACAATGTCTGTAGAATTTGATTGGAGTCTCTCTCTGGCAAATTCAGTAGATTGGACATGGTTTTGAAATGCACGAGCCTGTCTATATAAGGTCCCACACAGCAAAAACCAAGCCAAACCGATGACATCCAAGGAACTTTTAATAGACCTCTAAAAATTGTCGAGGCATCGTGGGATGGGAACCATAAATGGATAAAGCATTGAAAGTTTCCAGGAGCACAGTGGGCTTCGTTATTGAGAAACGATGGTTTGGAACTAGAGCGATTAGAGCTGGTCAACCGCCGAAGCTAAATTATCGGGCAAGAAGGGCCTTGGTCTGGGAGGTGTCCAAATATAAAACACAATATTCTAAACAGTATAATGACAATAAGCAATTACATTGTTTCTTGCTGTATAATGAGTGGATTATGACACAAGCAAAACTGTTAACTTCTTTTTAAGTTACATTCAATAACACAATAGAGGCACTCATTTTAAATAAAATGTGTTGAAAGGAAGTATAGTGTTTCTTACTATGATCTGATGTTCTTTCAGGGAGGGTTGTCAATGTGTTGCCTCCTCTGTTCTCAGAGACATCCCAGAACAAGGTATTATGGAATTTAGCATCTGTGCACAGACACTCGCATGCACACTCAATTTATTTACAACACTTTCTAGGTGAATTCCAACCTGACATTACTCTGGAGAGTTTTAACAATGAGATAATTGTCCCCCTTAGTATAAACTGCATGCAATTGTGCCGCCATCAAATGTCAGTAAGGGACCAGGATTCCAATGCTACATAGGGCAGAAATGAGTACTCCACCGAGCTCATTGTGTTGTGATAGAGTACCACAGCTCTCAGTTAGGGTTGTTTCCCCTGCACAGCAGGTAGCCTACTATGGAGACAAAAAGGATAATATGCTAGATGCTATCAGATGACACTCCTTCCACACTGAGAGGAAACCAGTTGATTTCATTTACTGTCATATGCTGTTGGTTTGACTGGCTCTTTTTCTCCAACTGTATTCATAGATCTTATGGTTCAGAAGAGACTTACTGGGCGGGCTTGCCACACGCACAGTAACAGCACTGTATATAGCACCGAATATATTGCGGTTAGCGTTTTTTCCCCTTCTCATGTTTAAAGGGCCAGTATAGGATAATGTATTCCGGTAGATGATGGCTTAATACCACAAGGTGATGCAGCATCTCTCTTTTACGACTAGGCAGTTATCCCTGCTGATGGGTCTGTCCAAACTTGACAGGCCTGGCACCATCCCCCACTCCTGTACTGCTCTCCATGACATATAGTATGAGCACAATCCAGTTGTCCCAAAATGGTCCGCTCTCCAGTATGCCTGGAACTGCAGTATTAGATCACAGACAAGAATAAACCTAGTAATATGACAGTCAGTCTCCTGGTGTTTTCCACAATGTAAATGTTTCCAGTAGCAACATTGGACCAGACAATGCAGGAAGGGAGGGAGGTTTCCGACTGGTACTGGAGTGTGCCACTGAGGGCCCCTTGTCTGTTGTTTGTCTTTGATGTCTCTCTTACTAAAGTACTGCCAACATCATTTTTTTTCTCCAGAAAAGGGCTCTGTTGTATCTAATCATCTGTAAAGAACCTATTGAGTTTGCAATCAGTGGTTTCTTACTCGAGAGTGAAAGCAATTATGTTGAAGCAGATGAAACGAAAAGAGTTTGATCCAGGAGATGAAATCTCCCATCAGCCACTGGAGCTAGGCTGCTGATTCGCTTGCAGTAGACTTTTCCCGACTAACCCATCATTCATCATCCTTCATCACCACAGCCCCTGCCTGCTCCTCTGAAGAGCACAGCTTATCCCACACCACATTTTTACATTCAACAATATGTATTCCTGACATTTGAGTATATAGATTAGGACTCTGTTCTGATGTACAATTGGGAAGAGAAGTACCAAAGAAGAAAAACAAGGATACCAGTGAATTATGTTATATGAAACATAACGAAAGCCTCCTTGACGTTTTGTACTGCTAATAATGCAATACCCAGCACTTCTATTGCTTTACTCATATTTTATAGTACTCTGAAACATGTTTAGTTCAGTGGTTGATTACACTGGGTTTTCAAAACAGGTTATATTTCGTTTTGTCTCGGTTTAGGTCAGCAGGCACAGGCGTATGTATTTGTCTTCAAATGTTACTCTGGTTCAGCGGTCTTATTCTCGTCCAGCCGTGGTTCTTGCCTTTGCGGAAATGTATTTAATTTGCTACATTTGTTCCATCCATATTTGTTTATTTGCTGCTGGTGATGACCATTTTATTTAACCGCCTACCTCTTGGCCCCTTCGCTCTACGGAGGCGTCAGTCTCACTTTCTGAGCAATCGTGTTGGCCGCGCTGCCTCCAATGGCTCCTTGTAACACCGTGCCGTCGCCACGCTGAGGTTTATCTTTCCTGTCAGAATCCATCACTTCTTTCAGCACGGTAACATATTCCATGTCTGCTTCATTTGCATCCTGCAAATTGGCAGCATCTGGTATTCTGGTGACAAACTTAATCAGAACCGTGAGCCACTCTGAGTCTCCTCCAACACCACAGACAGTGACAGGACACCTCATCAGTGACAATAGGCGTGTTGATTTTAGAGATAAAAGAAATTGAATGAAAGAATAAAAGAAACAGGCTTTTAACCTTTAACCATAGACATTCTACATGGTAAACTCATTGTGTACCCTCCATTGGCTGATAACATGCTGTGTCATTACTTTTGTGGAAGCTCAATGATCACATAATCGAAGGAAGCTAGGGCCAAAGCCGTATACAGAACACCGTGCAGTAATCTTAATATGGAAAGAACAGTAAATGCCTTATCATGAAAACATTTTAGGTCTAATCTAAACTTTCAGCACCATACACTAAAAATGTAAATCAAAAATGTACCTCACACACATGAATACAGTCTTAAAACAATGAAGTCCCCATCAAAGGACTACTTGGTCTTATGAATAAAAGTCTATATAAACAGATTGGTGTTAAATATCTTCTTACCTTTTTTTGATATATGTCTGCAAGATGCTGGGGAAACACATGGGAGTAAAATTGATCCACTGTGGAGCTCTGAATAATCACTTCAGTTTGTAGCGCATTTTGTATATTTTAGCTTGGATGCATCCTGACCTTTGATCATCATGTCTAGAGAACTTGACTGGTGTCCACCTGTGGCAAATGTATTGATTGGACAGAATTAAAAAAATGTCTGGGAAAGATTGCAAGAAAAATGCATCTGTTTCCAGAAGCACTGGGGGCATAATCTGTATCAAATGGAAGAGGTTTGGAACCACCAAGTCTCTTCTTAGAGCTTGCCAGGATGCTAAGCGCTACTTCTGGTGGAAATATGGTACCGCTCATCACCTGGCTAATAACATCCCCATGTGAATCATGGTGGTGGTAGCAACATGCTATGGGGATGCTTTTCAATGACAAAACTGGTCAGGATTGAGGAAAGGATAAACAGTTCAAAATACAGAAACGTGATCCAGTGTGCACAAGACAGCATGACAATGACCCAAAGCACACAGCCAATACAACACTGTTGTGGCATCAGAAAAAGTCTGGGAATGCGGGTGAATCGCCCAGTTAAAGCCCAGAACCACATTGAACATTGAGAGGATCTACAGGGAAGAATGAGTACAAAGCTGGTAGAGGCATACCCAAGTGAATCGCTGCTAAAAGTACAGCAAAGTACTGCATGAAGTGTCTGTACATACTGTAAAATCTGTGTGTGCATGAGAAAAGGTTGTAGCCAGAGTATCTTAATGTGATTTCGCTTTCGCTTTGTCATTATGAGCTATTGATGGACAAACAATGTATTAAATCAATTATAAATCAAGTCTATAACACAAAGGCTGTGGAGAATTGTGGAGAAAGTGAAGGAGTCTGAATACTTTTGGTTAGCACTGTATGTGCTCATCCCCCTTATAGCAGTCTAGGAAAAACACTTAACAAAAAATAATACTTTATTTCTATGCCTAACAAATTTTATTTAACATGTAAATGTTAAAACAAAATTGCGTGTTTATCTTTTTTACCGAAATGCTTAAACGTATGTTAAAATAGGTCCTATCCACACACTTTTGAGATATTGGTGTATAACATTGGGTTACACTAGCAGTAACTTCCTGGTAATGTGATGCAATATATTCCATGATGAAGTAGAACATTCCATCAAATAACTGATATGTTATAGAATGTGCATTAATCAAATCCCAGCACAGATTGATGGGAACGCTTCTTGTATTTACTACCTGTTTTGCTCCAAAGTTCAACAATATAAGGTGAGAACAAGAGGGATTAGAATAAACACAATTGATTTCAGCAAGTAAGTTAGTGAAACCGTATGTTAACTTTAGTTGGGTGCTAGCAGGGCTAACTAACGAGATTAAGCACTGTGGCCAGGGAAGAACCCCTAATGAAATAAACTACTTCTTTAATGTTATTATAATAATTTACAAATTGTTCAATAATCAAAAATGTAGGCTTTTCTGACTATTGAGCGCATTTTTACTGATAATCATAAAGTTCAGGACACACTTTCTATTCACTCTTATTTCTATGGTACAGAGCCACTTGGTAAGTGGAGTATAAGCTGTCACTAGCTAGTATTTACCAGTTCCACAGAGACATTTACATTTAAGTAATTTTCAGATGGTTTAATCCAGACAGATTACTGTAGTGAGTGCAAACATTCCCCCCATAGGAATTTCACTCACAACCCTAGCATTATAAGCACCAAGCTCAACATAAAACTAACATATGATTTAATAACATTGAGAGTTTCAGATAAATATCAATCAAGTGCTGAGTGGCTTGAAGTTGGTCTGCACATGTGTTAGAATTTAACACACTTTCAAACATGCATGCATGCACACACACACACACACACAAACACACACACACACTCATACACTTTTGTCAATTAATTGCAGTTCATCCAAGGTGGAGTTAAGATGATTAGCAGCTCTTTCATTCACCTTCCTGGAGGCTCTTGGCAGGACTTGACATCTTGGTAAGCAATTTTCTCATCACCCATTTGTCAGACCATAATTTTGATGTATAATTATCACCCTGAACATAATTCTATAATGCCGCCCTGTAGAGCATGAGAACAGTGGAATAAAATAGAATGGTCTTTATGTTGGGCCTTCTCAAGCATGGCCACAACAAATTAACAGATAAATCTCCACAGCCCTTTTCCCTGAGTGTAGAAATCAACAGTCGGAGAAGGTGTTTATTACTTTCTTCACATACCTTGTGTTCAAAGGATGATTGTTAACATTTCTCTTTATTTCTGTCTTGATTCCACCTGGGACCCCGCCCCTTGCCGATACGTTGCAGCTTCGTCTCTCTTCGTCGCCGGCCTTTTAGCTGCCATCGTCATATTTCCATTCTGCACACAAACGCATCCCGGACTGTCTTGTCTTATTGTGCACACCTGTTTCCTGCTCCCTAATTACCGTTTGTGAATAAAGGTCTCTCCATTACCCGGTGTCTTTGTTCAGTTTTCTTTGATGTTACCTATGTGTTCTGTGTTTGTATTTGTTGAATACTTTTAGATTTATATTGAATTAGTGTGCTTTGAAGCCCTGTATTGCAAGGACTCTGGGTGAGAATTAGAGGCCTTGTTTTCCACACCATCTCCCCTTCTGGTTCCTGCCTTCCCACACTTAGACAATTTCGGTAACACCGTTTCCCTGACATGTTTTGTTTGTTTTTCATGTCGATTTTTCAGGTTCACTGTAACCAACAGGAATCTGTTCTCAAGTTGTTGTATCCGTTTTAAATTAGCTCACAATTATATGTTGAGAACTCTTAAGGACTATTGGACTGGATTAGAAGTATAAGGCCTGTAAACTTCTTTGTATGGATGAGTGAGTTGTTTGTGATGCTGGTGATAGATTTGTGCCACCACTTTCCACACCACTTTCCCCGTCCACCAGTTCCCTGCCACGTGAATGTTGCAGTTTAGGTAAAGGTACTATCTAAGCCCCGTTAGTCAACGTTGAGCTGTGAAATGGGCGCAAGGGACCCTGGTGAATCTGGTGGTAATGAAGCTGATGTATTGAGGGAATTGATCAGGAGCACCACAGCAATCAACCCTTTTCATTTCTATCACAGTATTCCAAGGTTTTAGCATAGACTTGAGACGGATTACATTGTCAGGTTCATGTAGCTTCTAGCCTAGCTGTCTTTGATTCATCTAGATCAATGAACAGTAAGATCTGTGCCCTGAGCCACCTTGTGGAACACACTGTCTTCAGCTAGCGTTTCTATACTATTTCATCTCATAGGCAAAAAAAACCAATCAAACAAATGATGCTGCTAATGCTCCCTGTTTGGATTCAATTTGCTTCGGGTGGAGTGTGTCCTGTGTGGCGAATAACCCAGTCATCTGCACGCCAGCCACAGTGAAAGCTGACGCTGGTGGCACTTCATTAATGAACACAAATGTTAGTGTGGACTGAGCATTGATCAACAGGAGAACTCCTACTGTGATGACTGCCGCTGTTGAGCAATTGCAATCCACTCGTGGGATCTGAAATGTGTCGCCTAAATGAGACCCTGAGACACCTTTGTCACCTAAAAAACATCTAGAGAGCATGGCTCCCACTGCAAAGCCGTGAACCACTGATAAACAGTCCCTAAGAACCGCCATTTCCATTAAACATGCCTATAAATCTGGAGATGTTTGAGAAGTGTCACACTGATAGATGTATGAGGACATTTCACAAGTTATCACTACAAGGCACTCCTCAGTCAGGACTGTTGGGAAGCAATGCTGGAGTCATTAGAATGAATTGAACTCCTAATTATTTCTGAACATACAAAAAGGTTAACTCTGCGATATTTTCCCCTCACAGTTCATATGGCATTGATCTGCGGTTTGTTTCTGAGAGCTCCGCTGAAGCAAGGTTTATACATTCAAACATTTACCTAAGGGCCATTTCACCTTTTCAAAATTGGAAATGGAAGTGTATTTGTGGATGTTTCGGCTGCAGCGGAGAGTATTGGTGAATCAAAGGGGGACACCTAAGCTGTCATGCCCTGCTGTCATGCTTTAAATATTTGAAAAATTCTTCCTTGTATTTAGTGAATGTACAGCTTTAGTAATTGTTTCTTTACTGTATATATTTAGTGTCCTTGCAGAAATCAAAGCACAACTTTACAATTCATACTTGTTATTGTTATTCACCAATACTGTCAAATTTGATTTTAAGACCAAATTTTAAAACTGCTTTTCGCACTGTGCTTGAATGTTTCTTTTGTTTTATACTACTAACACTTTTGAGACTTTAACCATATAAATTGTATGGCTTTTTAATGGCCATAGACATACTTCAATGGGAAAACATTGGACCCTAACTAATCTTCGACTTTCAAAGCTTGAATCGCAGGTGCAAGTTGTGTTCATGCTTTCAGGCCAGCTGATGTTGCGTATCGGCTTTACATAAGTAGTCTGTAGCATGGGGTAGTTTATCTAATACACCAGTCAGGGTTCAACATTAACGATAGCCTGCTGGCCCGGTGCCAGTAAGACCTAACGTGGGGCCGGTAGACAAAGGAAGCCATTTAAATCCAGTGTTATATTGAAACGTTGTCTTCTTTTGTCACTCTTCCCCCTTCAATATGCGTTTGATCTCGTATTAAAATGTGTCTGTTCCGCTTCTTCTACCCTCCTGCTTCTCATCATATTCATGCAAACAGCAGTTGCTTGTATCTTGTGTACAATTGCTCTTGTCTCACATCGCATGCATGTGGTACAAATCAATATTCTGATGATTTAAAATGTACAAACAATACAACACATTCAGTCCAGGCGTGTAGATATCAGACCAGATGGCCCAGTAGGGCCAGTGAGAAAAAAGGTTAGCAAGCAATTTTACTGCCTACACCTGATCTACCAAACACTCTTGATTTGTCATCCTTTAATAATTGAATAATGATTTAAATTGACTGTATGGTGTTTATAAAAGTTATGTTTTTTTATTAACTGGTTTCTCCTAATTCATTGTTGTTGTTTATCTGATGACTTATTTACCAAATGAGGAACAGATTGTTATTAAGTCCTGATGTGTAAAACCATAGATTTCAAAAGGGTGTACTATCCTTTTCACACGACTGTATCTAGCAGGAGAGGAATGTGCACGTCTAGCCATGGTTCTGTGCTGGAGATAATATCGGCAAAGTTATCACAAAAGCTGTTGTAAGAGGATTTTGGGAAGTTTTGAGTACAGTTGCCAACCCATGATAGATGTTGTTCAACCACCTAAACACAAAGAGAAAGAGTGTCAAACTCACACACCTAACAGACAATAGGGACATTTCAGGAATTTACAATGCTCAAAAATTAAGGTAACACATACACATCTCATTATAACACCCACTCAATTAAACTTCAGGGATTTAAAGAAGCAGAAGTGATTGTGAATCAACGTGAACTGGAGAGGCAACAGCAGGACAAACCCCAAAAAGAGAATGGTTTTGCTGGTGGTGGCCACAGACAAATGCTCTCTCCTTACCCGTCCTGACTGATTCTTCTGTATTTTTGCATTTTACTTGTGTCATTTTCACTACTAGTTGCATGAGGTGGTACCTGCAGCCCATTCAGGTTGCACAGGTTGTCCAGCTCCTCCAGGATGACATATCCATTTGTGCCGTCGCATGAAGGTTTGCTGTGTCTCACAGTACAGTCTTAATAACAGGGAGGAGATACCAGGAGATGGCCGTTGCATGAGGACAGTCATTGAAGGACATCAACCCAGCAGCAGGACCAGTAGAAGAAGGAACTTGGAGTACTGCAAGAGCCTTACAAAATGACCTCCAGCGGGCATGTTTCTGTTCAAACCGAACCTTCAAAAACAGACTCTGTGAGGTTGGCATAAGGGCTCGCCGTCCTCTAGTGACACTGTGCAGCTCGATTAGCATTTGCTAGAGAACACCTGAATTGGTAGGTCCACCATTGGTGTCCGTTCTCTTCACAGATGAGAGCAGGTTTACACTGAGCATGCGACAGATGTGAAAAAGTCTGGATATGCTGTGGTGAAAGATATGCTGCTTGCAGCAACATCCTTCATGCCCGGTTTTGCGGTGGGTCAGTGATGGTCTGGAAAGGATTATCCTTGGAGGGCCGCACAGACCTCCACGTTCTAGCCAACGTTACCCTTTTTGCTCTTAGTTACCAGGATGAAATCCTCAAGCTAGTCGTCTGACCTTATGCTGCTGCAGTGGGCCCTGGGTTCCACCTGGTGCTTGGCAATGTCTGGCCTCATGTGGTCAGAGTGTGTAAGCGGTTCCTGGATGATGAAGGAATTTATGTCATTTTGTTCTCAAGTTACTTTAAACTTTAGTATACTTTGTTCATCGCTATTTATGTGCTTTCTTAATTTTTTGGAGCAATGTATTTGCAATTTCTTTTGTTAAGATTTGCTATTTTAGACAATAACGGCTAAATGGGCTTGGGGCGGAAATGTCAATGTTCTGTTGATTAGAAAGTAGCAGGAAGCTTGTCTGATCCTCGTGAGGTTCGTTAATGAAAATGCGTTGATGTATGAAATCAACCTGTGATCATTGCTTGACATAAATGCCATCAGTTGTCCATTGTTTAACCAACATAATTATTATATTCTTAAAGTAGTTGAATCCTGGACGCTGATTGATTAACAGCAGAGAGTTATCCACCACAATCCATAAATTTCCCTTAAAACAGGCCATGGTAGGCAGGTTATAGACACCTACACTATATGTCAGAATGTCACTATCTTAGCATTTGCTTTGCAACGGTCAGGATTTGTTACAACATTCTATAGCATCCATATCATACTATTTAAATTTTATGAGTTTGACCAATGGGATTTTTTTTAAAAAGATCATTGTTTTATCCAAAGAAATACCAGTAGAAACCAGGGTAAAACCAGAGTACATCTTGGTAGCATGTTGCTCCCCCCTAAATTTACTAGGAGCAATGAATACCTGTTGAGAACATCAAACACTAAGTCTTTGAGCGTCGCGCAGCGCGAGCAGAGAGAAATGAGAAGTCCCTCGAGTCATACAACGGAAGTCCAAGTCACAAGTCATAGGCATCAATGTGAAAGTGTTTTCTATTTTTTCCAAGTTAATTCTCAAGTTGCTAAATATGTCACACTAGAGTGACATAACTTGGACTCTGATAGCTACAGGATGTTAGATTCTGATCCAAAACCATGTGAAGAGCCATTCAAGTCAGGGGAGATTTGTTTCTTCATTAGCATGAGTCAAAGATGTTGACCTTCCATAGTTCTTACATGTTCTTCTCCAAGCAATCTCATGGTAAATCTCCCAAGACTATAGCTTTAACACAACCTTTTATGTCACAATGCATAGGAGGGGGTCAAATGCAATAGCCAATCAGTGAACAAGGTCCATCCCACAACAAACCCCTGGTGGCCTGCTCCTGATAACAAAAACCAATGACAACACATGAACTCCCCTAAGAGGTGTAGACAACCCCCTTAAATAACCACATCCTGTCCATTGTCCTTTGTTCTAATCATAAATTGTGTCAAACATAAACCATTTGAGCTCCATATTCCCACAAGAAACTGGTTATCTCATTGCACTTATTGTAAGAGTATGGGTTTAACCCTTGGTTGTGGTCAAATATCCAGTCGGCCACATAGCATCAGGCCACCTAATTCTTTCCAAATTGGTCTCCGTAATCCCCCCAAAAATGAATTCTATAGTACCAAAGGTACTACTCGAATGCATTCAATAATGTAAGTTGTTCTGGATAGGTGTGTCTGATAAACAACCAAAATCATCATGGTTGAGCATTGCCCGAATAACCCACTGTAGCGAAGGATGAGCAACAGAAAATAAGACACTTTCTGTATAATCTAGCGGAATGACTTCTAGCGGAATAGCACACATGATTTGTTTATGACTCTAGATAGCCTTAGCAGCAAACTATACCAGGAAGCTAGCATAGCATTATTGCCGATGTTATATAGCAGGTGTTATATATCAAATGTTTTTGTACTTGTCCCAGGCTAATTGTGCTAGACAGGGAGAGTACATTTTAAGGTATAGCCTTAGGCACTAAAAAATAACAGCTAGCATGGCAATCTAGCTAACATTTTTCATTGTGTAGTTTGTGTAATTCATCCCACTACCAGCAACAACAACCCCACTGCTTACAAAAGCATGGTTACCTAAAGCAACAACAAAATCACATCCAATGAGGTGTGTGTGAAAAGCTTGTAATGTTGAAAGGACACACTTTTGGCTAAAGCAATCATAGTTTGTTGAAAGGCAGCAGTCACACACAGAAATCATAAGAATGAAAAAAAAAAAATTTGGGCTAGACATTTCTCAACTGAAATGTACAACTACTACACTACTTCCTGTTGCAAACGTCTTTAGCTTCTAAGTTCAGCCCAAACAGTAACTGATTTAAAGCTTTGTTTAAACACAACAGTGTATCACATTCATTAATATTTGTTTCTAAGGATTAGCTAAAAAACAGCAAGATGCAATAAAAACAGTTCCACTTACCAGTCAGATTATCTTTTGATAATTCACTTCTGGTTGGAAATTAATCCTGATAAGAATGGAGCAAACAAATTAGCTATAACCACATCCTCTTGCAGTCTTTAAGAGCGTATAATACTCACTCTAGCCTACTATACCAGCGCATAAAAACCAATTGTAGGGATTTTACACCAACAAATCATCCCATTAAAAATCTTTGTAAATAATGCAGCATTTGAAATATCCTTTATTATTACTATTAGTACCACTACACTCAATAGCAATTACACTACAATATTTCACAACCATAATTATTAGTAATTACCACATTTAGTCCGGTGAATAGTTGGAACTTTATTTCCTTTTGCCCTTACTGACATTGAATGTAACATTTCGGACATTTCTTTTAGTAATTATGGGAACTGCAATCTCGTGCAAAACGTTTATCATCCAATCCCAATTTTAGGGTAATCGTTTCTGCCTTTTGTTCAATCAAACCAAGGTCATTCTTTGTATGTTGGCCTATTGTACCATACATACTATTTAGAGTAGTCCTCCACAGTCATGCTCCAGTTCAAATCAGGGAATCTGCTCTATTCTTCTGTGTCACTATTGATTTCTGTTCTGACCCTGTCCTTGAAACCTCCTCACTCACCCCTAGTTCAATAAACTTGTTGATATTATGGCTGTCACAACAGCATGTTGGCCTCCCCAACAGATAATATATGGGCTTGTCAACAGGGTATGGTTTTGCCCTCAATTTGGGCTGAGAATGATACAACATTCATCACTGAATCTCTTTCAAGAGAGATAGCAAGAAAGTGAGAAGTTGAAAGAGAAGGAGGGGGGAATTAGAGAGGAAGCGATAGATTCCTTTGGTACACCTTTCTTTTCTCAAATTTCTGAGCTAAATTGTAGAGTCAAGAATCTGTGGCTTGATAATCCTCTGTGCCCAAAATGGTCTCTGAACCATACAGGTAATAAATGCTCTGTCTACCTTGAGAAATTGCCTTTTTGTTGTTTTCTTTCAGTTTTTTTACAATGCATGTAGACCCATAGACATGCCATCTGGGTTGTAGCTTACTGAAGTGTGGATGTTGCACACCTATGAAAACTATAGAAAGCATGCTGGCACATGTACATGTTGAAGAAATTCAGTCACACCAGTAAGTCTAGCAGCAGTTGTACTAGTGGAACCTCCTGTATCACATGGAAAACAAGCATATGTAGCTATGCACCACTGGTATGTTCTGTCAGCTCCTACATATCTGTTTTTGCAGGCGTATCATATAAACTGTCTAACTGGTTGAACAAAGGGAGGAAGGCTGTGACAGATGGCTGACTCTAAGTCAAATTGTTTTTTATAGACTTAGTTTGTTACAAGACAGTATACAGCTGAGATACACACTCCAAAAGTGTGGTTGCTGTGTTTATTAGAAATGTCAAATGCCTGTCCAGTTACTCCTTGTCACTAGGGGTTTCAACGGTCTGTTTAGTCAGTGGCAGACTGTACACTGTTTTGTTAAACAGTAAAACGTAGCGGCAGTCAAACAGGCAATGCACCCGTCCGTTGCAAGGATATACAGTGCATTTGGAAAGTGTTCAGACTCCTCCCCTTTTACACATGTTATTATGTAACAACCTTATTCTAAAATTGATAAAAAAACGCATAATACACCATAATGACATAAGGTTTTCTCTTTGCAACTAAACAAATATCACAATTATTTAAGTACTCAGACCCTTTGCTATGACAATTGAAATGATGGGATGATTGTAACCGGGTGATTGCTGTTTCTATTGATCATCATCAAGATGTTTCGAAAATTGGCAAAAATGTAATTGTAGAGCGTTAGGATGCATTAGGATGACCCTTTACTGGAACTAAGGGGCCTAGCCCAAACCCTAAAACACAGCCCCAGATCATAATCCCTCCTCCACCAAATTTTACAGTCGTCACAATGCATTCCAGTAGGTAGCATTCTGCTGGCATTCGCCACACACTTTCGTCCATAAGACTGCGAAATTGTAAAGCATGATTCAGCACTCCGTAGGACACGTTTCTACTGCTCCAAAGTACAGTGGTGCATGTTGATGTAAGGCTCTTTTCGTAAAGATCCCAACGCACAGTTCTTGTGCTGATGTTACTTCCAGAGGCAGTATGGAACTTTGTGGTGAGGGATGCAACAGATGACAGGCGATTTTACGCCCTACTCTGTGAGTTTACCATTTCATGGCTGGTCTGTTTGTGCCCCAAGACACTTACGCATCACAATTATAGCACTTACAGTTGACCAGGGCAGATCTATTAGGGATCTATTAAATCCATTCTATCACACTGCCACATTTAAAGTCACTCAGCTCTTCAGTATGTACTCAGTATTGTACTGCCAATGTTTGTCTATGGAAATGTCATGGCTATGTGCTGGATTTTTTGCACTTGTGAGCATGGGTGTGGTTGAAACACCTGTACTCAATAATTAGTAGGGGTGTCATACTTTTAGCTATATAGTGTATGTTGGGATTTTTAATTAAGAAGTTAATAGTGTCAAATTATTGCTCTGTAAAACCCTCTATCTGTTTCCTTTTTCCTTCTCACTTACTGAGCCTCTCTCCCTCTTTCATTCTTAGGGGCTGAGCTGTTCCCAAGCTCCACCAGCGAAATGATGACTGAGTCCTCTGCAACAGGCTTCACCCTGATCTTCTCCAATATCTCCCTGAAGGAGTGAGTGCACTGCATCACACTGTTCTCTAAGGTCTCTCATGGACCCTGTTATCTTGGTTGAACAATACAGGCCCTGTAGTTGAGGTTTAACAGTCATTGATCCTATACTCTTGGTTCAAGACAACATGTGATTCCAAGCAGTAGTTTGGGATCAACGCACCGTCCCTTGTTGATAAAGGAAGGAAAATAATGGGATATCAAAATCCCTCTTGTCTTCACCTTGTTTCAACATAGCCTGTAGTGTGTCTCTGGTAATGTTGTGTTGATCTGTCTAGTGTACTGCTCACCAGCCTTTGGATCATAGGGGAAAATATTACACGTGGGTAACATGTTTTCTTTGAAGTTGATTTCCAGTAAAACTGTGATATCAGTTTAATACTACATAGATGGCCTTTCCTATGGAGTGTTGGTTGCCTGTCAGTCTTTCCAACCCTCAACAGGCCAGTTTGCACACAGGCATGATTTAGATTGAAATTAAAACAACTTAGGGAGCAAGTGAGTTTAGACTTTCTTTCCGTCCTTTTTTTTAATGCCTCTGTTCATTGTTTAAGGCATAAGGTGTGATTTGCCCACTATACATTTTCTTGTTCCTCAGGCTCTATGATTCAGTCATCTCTCTGACACTCAAGCCTTCTTACAATCCATGCAGTGTTTTCTTTATTTTATTTATAATCATATGCCCTGGTTGCATCTATAAATGAGAGCATGTGGGCGTTTGGTAGGATGTATAATATATCAAGCAAGATTTTAAGATGAATTATTCAGTGTTGTTTGTGTAAGACTTGGGAATAGCAGACCCCTGGGGTTGGTTGGGGACTAAGTGTCAGGGGTTTGCCTTGGAGATGAAAGACAATGAGGAAATGTATTCCCCTACAGTCCACTGACTTTGACTACTTCATTTCCACTGACTGTCAGTGCTCTGGTGAAAAGTCCTTTATAGCAGGCACTCACTTATGACTAGCAATCCATTGGTAATGTTAAGTCATTTAAATGTAAAGCACTGCTCATTTTTTCAAGCTCATGTAAAGCATGGAGACCGTATCTCCAAGTAATTGTTGAACGCCAGGCATGTCCTAACATCATTACTGTTGGTTCATGTACTGGCCAACCTAAGAAGACATTGAGTTGATGTTGTTGATACTGTTGATTATTAAACAGAGAGAGGATTAAACAAGAACCAGATCTGCACAGTATTCTACCATTTGGATAATATAGACAAAACAGCTCTTTTCAATATTATGTCAAATTTATTTAATGGTATTTTTCATCATTTATCCATATCAAAAAAGTTTTGTTTAGTTTTTAAAAATGGCTTAAATGCAGGTGGCTTGTTCACTGTTGCTTTGACAGAGCAACAGTGCCCCCAGCAGGCTAGTTTTAGCAGTGCCCCCTGCCAGGCATTATAACCTGGGAGTCATTGAGCACCATGATTAGGTTACATTTTTCTTACTCAATGCAAACAATCTGCTAGCACATGGAGAATAAATAATTACAGAGCAGAAAAACTTTTTCGCAATTAATGTATTTGTAGATGAAGGCAGCAGGTATCCTAATTTTGTTTTGATTGTCCTTGAGATTTTAGTGGCAATGTTTAAGATCCATCTGCTTTATCACAAATCCACAATGCATCACTTCATGGTAGGGGGTTGGTGTGTATTTATGAGTAGCTGTAAAGCACGAGTACAGTAGTGGTTAAATCCAGCTCTGTTTGCCCCTGAAAGCCTGGCCAGTGTTTTGACGAGATTTCAGCCGTTAGCCCTAAATCTGCCCTCCCCCGATGCTACCATGTTTATAACACCTCCTTCTCCCTTGCAGAATCCTGCCTTTGGGATGATAATGAAGGCAAAGGCATCCCTGACGGGTAGAGAATGTTTAGCAGGATTTACTTACCTTTGCTGAGGGATTTGAAAGGATTACATCCCCATGTCTACACTCAAATTGTTTTCTCTACTCCAAGGTCATGGTGTGTTTGTTGTACACTGCTCCTGAAGTGCAGAGCTGAAGTAGCTCTTCAGACTTGACCTCCGCAGGCTTTGCTTTGTGACATTCCAAAAAAATATAAAGTATTACCAGCCAGCACATTTAGGCCCAAACACAGATTGTGTCGGTCAGCAGAAGTGCAGCCAGATTTGGTTTTACTTTTACCACCAAAGATTTGACAAAGACTCAGTGGACAAAACCATGAGGGTATCAGGGCTCTTTAAAATGTGGGGCATCCAATTTCTTAGCAAAGCTGCGGAACATTTTGGAAATTGAAGGTCAGACATGGAACGTTTCACACAATCCGAGACGAGAGAGACGTAGGCTCCAGAGGCGTCCTGAGAAAGAAATAATTAAAGCCGCAGAAATTCATTTACACCGAAGTCACGGGAAGTCATAGAGGATGTCATATTACCTGTCTCGCTCACAAGAGCCCTAGTTAAATATTTTAAACATCTTACTGAAAGCAACTTAGGATTTTCTCTTCAGTTCAATCTTAAAAGAGATACATACTTTAGCTGACACTGCTACTAAATCTGTGGAGAGATTATGTCCATGACTGAGGCTTATTCAGAATTTCTCTTTCAGTAGAAATGTACTGTCCTCAACAATTGATTTGACATTCTTTTTTTGACACAGCTGCAAAAACATGAGCTCAGGAGCAGAGGAAAAGAAATTGACAAAATGTATAAGAAATGACGATCATTCATAGTTTCTTTTACTCTGCATACAGACTCTGCCTACAGATAAGGTTTCATTTCAAGAATAAAATAAAATAAAAGTAACCATGTATCACTTAACAATTAAAATTAAATGTTAAGGTATTTTGTAGCTTTCTAAAAAAAGATACAGTATTCACCTCCCTTCAACTTTGAAACACCAAACATAAAGTGACTCTGACAAGGGCAATGGATGTGCCTGCCTCTTACTGCAGAGCTTGTTTATTCTTGATGGAATGGATGACCGACAAAGTCGCATGTCGTTTTGCACCTGCAACCGAACCCTGTACTTTGTATTGATTCCAGTCAATGTGGAGAAAGATGCCGCACATGTTGTAGGAGAGGGCAGCGACATCTTCAAGGCCTGGGTTATGAGTTCTGGATGCTCTTCTTTCACAGACGGGCAAAATTCCCCATGAGACATTTGCTGGAATTTCATGTTCAGCGTCCTAACACAGGATATTGCATCAACTCTTCTTTATCCTTTCCTTTAGGAGGCTTGTAAAAGTCAAGACGGAGGAAAACAAATCATGGACCCAGTCCCAAACATCTGTATTGATAGTACGCCTTGAAATGTCACTCAATAAAGCAAGGTGACTGCTGATCCTCTGTCACAAATATGTTCCTGACAGATTGTTTGTGTTCAAAAGCTTAGTCATTTGGAGGGACAGCTAGCCTTCATTGATTTGTTCGACAACAGTCATACAGCGTTAGTGAGAGAGTGACTAGGTTTGTTAGTTTTGTAGCAGATTTGGCTGAACACGGCTTTTGTCTGAGTGATGCTTAATCTGTACACAATTAAATCATGTGCGTGCCTCCTGACTATATGCCACGTACCGCTGCATTAGCGTTCTAAAGTTACACTCAGAAATGTCCTTGTTTTCGAAAAAGAAAAGCAAATTTTTTGTTCATTACAATAACATAAAACTGCTCTGAAATACAGTGTTCACAATATTTAATGTTGTCAATGAGTGTGATAGCTGGAAACGGCTCATTTGTAATGTTAAAAGGCATACAGAGCTCCATTATAAGTAATCAGTCCTGGGTTCCAATGGCACGTTGTGTTTGCTTATCCAAGTTTAGAATTTTAAAAGGTTAATTGATCATTAGAAAACCATTTTGAGACATGTTGAAAACTGTTGTGCTCATTAAATAAACCTGCCATCACTAGGCTAGTTGAGTATCTGAAGCTTCTCCAGTTTTGGGTTCAATTATAAGCTCAAAATGGCGAGAAACAAATATCTATTCTCTGAAGGCTATTTCAAGTGAGAAATTGAAACTGAAGATCTCTTAAAACGCTTTGTACTACTCCCAAACTGACTCTAATTGATGTCTTGAAGACGTAAGGCACTTCATGTTTACTTCATGTTGCAACACCATGCAAAGTGTGAATGGCACTTTCCTCGGTGGACTAGGATCTGTCCTGTCTTACATTTTTAGATTGCATGATTATGTAATGGGGGACAAGGGTCTGAACAGTATGTCCAGGTATGCTTTTGAATCCCAGGAATGCTCTCTCTTACTTTTCTGGTTACAAAGGCCCTGGACCACACCTTGGTACTCGTGGCTGTCTCTGTCCAATGTCCTCCTGGCTGTGTTGCACATCAAGTTGCTGATTCCTGCTGATTCCTGTGGACTCCTGTTGATTCCTGCTGATTCCTGCTGATTCCTGCTGATTCCTGCTGATTCCTGTTGATTCCTGCTGCCATTGCACACCAGAGTTCCCCTGTCTTTATTCACATGCCGCTGATTGGATTCTGCAGAAAGACTGTTGATATCTTCAGCCGGCACGTTCAGAGGAGGACTGGCCACCCTAAAGTCTGGTTCCTCACGGTAACTTTCAACCCTATCAGGGTTGATTTTCTTTTAGTTTTTTTTGTGAAATAGCCATTGTTTTCTCTCCCACATGTTGTCGCTTGTTTTTCCATTTGGTGATTCATGGAAAACTTATGTTAGAGAGCTGCCAGTATGTCTGCCCACAGTATTTGAGCACATTGTCGGGATGAAAAATTAAGCCTAATAAAAACTAAATAGGCCTGAAAAAAACTCCCCTGCCTAATTTGAAAAAAGCACTTTTCATATCTAGTCTCCCCTTGGCAATAACAGACACACAGGCTTTTTAAATGGTCAATATGTTCATTAAGGCTCACTAATGTTTGACCATCACTAACATCATGACAAAACGTGAAATATTTCAGGTATGGTTTACTTAACCTGAAACTACACATGGACATTCAGTGCCCTTCACATGTTGGGACAGTAGTCATAATTGCCTTATTTTGCTGTGCACCTAAAGCATATAAAAATATTAATAAAATATGAATATGAGGCCAAACTACAGAATGTCAACTTCTATTTTGGCCAACAAAGAATAACAGCACTGGTGGAGTTCCACACACCCATGTCATGCTAGCACATGTATTGGGACAATTCAAGCTAATGTCAGAAGTATAAAGTGTAGTTATTCCCTTGCATGCCATACAAACAGCCAGAATGTGACCCACTGATTTCATCAAACTCTTGGTATCAGTCTTTGAGGTGCTTTGCCAAGCCTTTACTGCAGCCATGTTGAGCAGTTGCTTCTTTGTGGGAGTTTGACTAGTGTCCTCTTCAGCATGTGAAATGCATATTCAGATGGTTGTTAAATGTTTCCATTTCCCCCCTAATGAACTCCTTGGTTGTGTTGGTAGTGTGTTTTTGGGTCATCATCCTGGTACACTGTAATTGTTTGCCGAGGTCTTTCTGTACACGTGGGTTTCTCCGTGCTTCACAGATGAGGTGACATGTTTTAGATCATCTGCAATTCCTTTTGATTCTCCACACTTTTGCCTTCCTATCACTTTGATTAAAGTTCATCTTCCTCTTATCTGTCTCTGTGTCTAATCTTACTCTGCTCCAAAACTCTACTGGCCAATATCTGTACTTTTCCAAATTCTCTTTCTGGTTTTGTTGTTGATCAGACGTTTGCATCTGGCAGTGTAACATAGGTAATTCTGCTGCTCAACTCTTCTGCAAACAGTAATGTGATACTTTTACCCCAGCAATCTGGAGGTTGTGTGAGTTCACTGACACTTATTGTACTTATTTGGAAATTCACATCTCTGGTAATATGTTTATTAAATGACATTGGCCAACCAAGTTGATACCTGTTTGCTGAAGACACCATTGATTTCTTTCTTTCTAGACAATCTGTTGATTTTGGCTATTCTCAACCTTTGTGCTATGGTTCTAATTGAGTTCCACTTTTCTTTGGTAATCACTGGCTTATCTTTTATAGACAGCTCCCTAGTGTTCAAGTTGGATTATGCCAATTGACACCAAATTTAGGTGATAATCTGTTCTTTTGCACATTCCCCTTATGGGACGTTTGACACTTTATGTGACTGTTTGCTAAACTAGAAGTGGGATGTTGACCAGTTGTACCTACAAACTAACAGAAACCAATTAGCCTATATTCACATGATCTTGATTTATGGTGAAATTCCAGCCTGTTCTAAATTAGCTAGTGCTTAGAAGCTATACAAAGCCATCAATTAGACGTACAGCACTATAAGGGAATTGCACAGCCCTGAAGTATCTGTTTATGTTTGTAGCTAATTGAAATCCACATAAAAAGTCACCAAAGCAATATAGACTAAAGGAAATCTAGGACATAACCTTCAGATGAGCTTTTGATCTATTTCATCAACCAACTCGTTAGAAAGACGAATGCTTTGTGCCCATTTCTCCCAAAGGTAAACAACTAATAATTTGCTCTGCCACTGGAACTGTCTGGGAGTTTGTTTCAAGGGATGCAAATGTGTGCAGCAAACTGTGAGCAGAATCAGCCTCCTCACCCTGGGTTAGGAAATGATGCGTTGCAGAGCCGGGAGTACAGCACCCCTGGTTACGGCTGTCTTACACCACACTCCTTTTATTCTCCAGTACCACAAATGGTAAGGCTGTAACACATCCACACAATGCTTTCCTTAAATTACATTTTTATTTTTTTTCAAGATTGATAGTTCCTATCATTGCTGACGAAGCACAAAAGGATATATACACTGAGGAAAAACCTCTTCTAGGTCAAAACATTTTACAAATACATAATATTTCTACTAAGGATTGTAAACAGTCAGGGCAAAAGAAGTGGAAGTAAACCACAATCTCTTTAGGGTCTATAGAAAGAGAGAAAATGCAAACTACTGGAGGTATTCTGTTTCACTGGAAATATAAATACAGCAGAAATGTTTGCAAATGGTACATATGTGGTATTAAAACACCAATGGCTTGATGGTTTGCTCCTGTTCTGTGTCAATCGGTGTTCAAATCCAATGGCTAAATAGCTTATGGGAAAAACACACAATAGTATTACATCACCAATTGTTATATATACTTGGCTTTAGAGGGTAATATCACAGTGCAACTGCAACATTTCAAGGTTAATACATTGTTAAAATGGGGAGGGAAAATGAATGAATTGTCTGATATTGCTTGGAATGAGATGAGTTAACGGATAGCATGGTTGTCCTCCACAGAAAACGTACAGTACAGTATACACGAGAGAGAGTGAGAGAGGTGTAAACTGTTTTTTCTGGCTTTGCTGTGGCAGTTCAAGCGTGAAAACATTTCTTTTTCTGTATCATCCTGTTTTCTAAACATCATCGCAGAGGGAGGAGAGATGTGAATCACACATGAATAATGTATGCATCATTTCAAATATTGTCAAGCACACTAGAACCCTTTAATTTGCCTGAGCTTTAAGCACTACTGGAATAGACTTGGTTCTCCGATAATATTGTTTCATATACAGCAAATAAATAGCCTATGAAGAGCATGCATTCCCCACAGACCCCATAGTATGAAGCATTTGTTAGGCTTTCCGGAGATATTTAGTTATGCCAGTTACTTCAACTTTGAAGGTTATCACTGAAAAGCATGCCATAATCAATGGTTTCTCAGTGCGTCATTTAGAGCATTACGATCATATGGAACGTGAAGCCATCATCCACATTATTATCTCACCCTGTCTGCAAACAATAGCAACACCAGAAGCAAAGTCAGGGAGACAACGTGTCTGTGGTATCTGGGCTTTTGGGATGGAGAATGAATTATTCATTAGCGTTTTATTTTTTTCTTCCCCTTTTCTTTTTTGTCACATTCTGTCGCATAATACTTAACATTCCTTTTCTGTCAGTTGAGTGTAACATCCTTTTGCTTGCAAGCATGCTTACTGCTGTCTTGATAGTCACGTTGGATAAATCAGTGTGAAGACCCTTTCCTGGAGTTGTGTAGCTCTGACATCTGACTCCACCTCTCATGACTAGATTCCAGCCTCCAGCCAAATGATGATGCATTACAGGTCTCCTTTCACTCACATAGACAAACCAGTCAAGCACTCTCCAGCCTAATTATCTAACCTTCAACTGTACAGGAGTTTTTAAATACCATAGAAAGTTTAAATACCGTCTCACTTGAGACTCTAATAGCACAGCATTTACTTAAGTTACCAGTCAGAGGGTGGGACATGATTTGGTATGTGAGGTAAACATTGTTGACAACCTTCATATGTTTGTATGTGCAAGTAGCTGTCCTGGTTTACTGCTCAATACATCTGCGAGACACTGCACATTCCAAATTCCCACAATCACTTCATCTCTGTTGGAATGGAAAAGCTGGATGTGATCCTATCTGTCTGCTTATCTGCAGGGGATTAACCTCCCCAACGCAGTCGGACCTGATCCAACCTCACAGCCCCTTGGCTTGGTATGAGGTGGGGCTGTGGATGGGCTAGCATTGTTATTGGCTCGGCTGGACTGACACTCTTAACATAAGGAGGGCGGTCTGAACCCCAGTATATGGTTGTTGTGGTGCTGCCGTTCGGTACGCTGACGTTAATGAGCCTTGGCCGGCCCCTCAGCACCGGTTCTTAATCAGCCCCGCCTGGCGGCCATTTTCAGCCGGTACACCCCTGGACGATACAGCACATCAATTGTTATGTGTGAGGAGTGGCGCGTCTGTGTGTGTGGCTTTTTGAGTGCGTGGGTGTGTGTGTGCCGTTGCGACTGTCCGTGTGTGTTCTCACCAAGACGGTAGAACGTGTGTATACATATACTCTGCGTGTGTTAACAGAGCCGGCGCATGTCCTCCCCGGTTACTGAATGTGTGGGTTACCTTGCTAGCGCACTCAATCTGTCACCGTACCCATGAGGATTAAGTGGCAACTCACAATAGGGAACAGGCTGCATGAGTGACAGCTGTAACTCAACCTCTCTGGTGAGAGTGCGCTATCAGGATCCGGCTCCCTGGAGCACTGGTCTTCCTATCACACTCCCTCCTTCCCTGGGCAGAAAACAGGCCTGCACAGTGTTGCCCTAGGTTACTCCCCCAACACACTCCTCCTAAGAGGGACACCGGGCTTTATTGAAATGATGGATTGTTTCAACTGTCCTGTCTGCTTGTAGTCACAGGGTGTCTGTAGAGGCAGAGTGTTTTATTAGAGTCGTCTTATACAGATCCTGTGATCTCTTTTTTTTGTACCTGCGGGAAAACAAGTGCTGTGAAACAAAATAATGAATTGCGGTTAATAGCATTATCTCCAGTTGTTAATCATGATTGATCGTGTCCAAATGTGGCCCTAAATAAACGATTTGTTCTGTTTGAAATGCAGTCCATTATGTGAAAGACAATGTTTAATTATTAACTATGGTCAGTTGTTGACTTGGCATTAAAGTGCATAAGCTTTAATGTGTTGGTGTATTTGACCATGGTGTCACAACCCTAATTTTAACTGCCCCCATCTATTTGTAGCCCATGCAAATCTAAATTGAACGTTGTTGGTCTCTGATCCCATAGTTCTACCATCATTTTTGTCAACATCCCAGTCCGTCTTATTTGGTAAGCTTCTGGGTGTGCTGGCATTTGATCAAACTTTGTATCACACAGAAGCTTTTCAATGTTTATTGAAATGTGGTAAGAATGGTGCTAAGGTTGGGGCCTGCAAACAATAGTTTTGATGATGTATGGTTAGACCTTTGATAGACTATGCTACACCTATGATGCATTACTTAAACCAAAGGTACTAAGATATGTTACTTGAACTTGACAGTCATAGTGAATACACATTCTGATTCACAGCAACATCCGGAAAGAAATTCCGGTTAACTGCTAAGCCCGGACAGAAAACATGATTTGTCACCCTGCCAGATTGGGGATTCAATCTCGTAAACTTTCGCTTACGGGTCAAACTGCCAGTCTACCATGCCTCCCCACTTGGCCTGGCCAGGCACACCGATGGAGTTTAGGCCCGTTGCTGTAATATTACACACTATTATTTATGTCAACATAACAGGCTAGGGCTCATCCATATAAAAAAAACAATCAAGCCAGTTTGACCCCATCAGTTGGTGTAATAACGGAGTTGCTGTAAGAGAACATCTCTCGCCGATACTTTACTCGCACCTGTTTTCACTGATTCTCTTTCATCTCCCCCTCCGATGTCTCTGTATGTGCAGTGATTCGGAACAGGGCGAGATAATAGGGTATGATGGCGATGTGCTGGTTTGATGTGATCAGGATATGTTTTGAATCAATTTCAGTGGATCTGCGCTGATAAACCAGTAATGAGTTCCTGGGGCTCTAATGAAAACATGCTGCAATTACTTTACCAAGGGTTTGGCTAATGCGTTAATTGGTACACTTGGTTGATACTTAGTGTGTAGAACAATAGCAGTGACCTCAGTGGCATAAACAAAGCCATTTAACATTCCACTGTGACTGTTCGGTTTCAGTGATTTGACAATAGCTGATGATTGTTATCTCACGTTCATCTATATTCACTTGCAACTGGTTTCAAAATTACCTTAGAGATTGAACGTAGGCTATTGTAGCTGGTGGAAATACGTCTTACTGTGTCTTGTAGTCCACAAAGGAGTTCCACAGGGTTACATTTTGTGTCTTTTATTGTTCATTCTATATGTTTATGAAATATGTCACTTTAAGAAATTGTGCATTTCCTTTTCATGCTGACGACAAAGTGCTATACGCTACAGCTCCCTATCTGGAACAAGCTGTTGCACACCATCAGTCTGATTTCCAAATTGTTACCATGTCTTTTGGACCGTAGGTCATGTTTTCTAGGTCGCAGAACATATCTTTGAATGATTCAAAAAAGACTCCTGTTAATGGTTCTTTTATAGAAAGGGTTTCTTTTTATAAATACCTTGGGATTTTGTTAAATGAAGAATATTTTAAAAGATGTTAATGAATTAGTAAAAAGATAAAAAATATATATATTTTATAGGAATAACTAATGTCTCTCATGTCAACATAGTAAATATATTGTGCATGCAATAAATAAGGTGTATTTAGAGATGTTATTGTAAATGTATTGACAGATGATAAACTTCACAAAATATTGTATCAGACTGCAATATTACTATTCTTCCCAACAGGTTTTCTGTCGTCTTCCTTAAACCTTGTAGCGCAAGTTTTGTCATAGTAATTTGTCGTACTTTGGTTTAAACCTTATTTATATCAGCTGCATGTTCAATCATGTCAGGCATCTTCTGCTGTACATAGCTTTTTAGTAGGGAAATAAGTACCCTGTCTGGTTTTATCAAGGACTTTTCCCCACGCAGTTCATCAGTAAACACTTCCAATAAACTCCAAACATTATCAAGTCCGTGACCGCTTCAGGACTAATTCTAAAGCAGAACATCCCCATCAGTAATCAAAAAGCATTTTCTTCATTTTCAAACTTGAAAGTGCTCTCAAGGGCCAGAGACAAGTTGCATGAACTTAGAATATCTTCTAGTTACATACAGTGTAAATACACTGAGTGCCCCCCCCATGTCTGCTCTAAACCACCAATCAGAGGGTGGTGGGCTCACAACCAGACCCGTGCAGAGGTCATCGTCTTCCAGCTCAAGCAGTACCAGCACCCTTACCGTTAGGGGGACAACACACCTGACAAGAAAACGGAACACGGTTCAACAAAGCTTTTTATTAATGGAATGCTTTCAGTGTTATTCGGCAAGAATACAAGCTGTTGATTCGAGTTGCTGTGGTGCCAACCTTGATGTATATGTAATTACGGATGATTGAGTGTCTGAAGCTGCAAAATATGGGAAGGGATTATGCAAATGAGCGCATAAGAGAAGCCTAATGAGATTTGCCAAAGCTGAAGGCGACAGCAGGAGGTATGGTGCAGTATGGTATGACAGTTTTAGAGAGCTGGAACATGGTGTAGTCTGGGGTTCAGATCTGTCATCTGTGATGACATAGCCATGGAGTATGTTTTTTCTCGGGTTCAGCAGGATGTTACCACTTTCATCAGAGAGTGCAAGTCAAGTTAAAACTCAGGAGTCTAGAAAGACCATGTTTGGGCTCAAATTGCCAGTGGTTAAGATATGATAGACAACTGTCTGCTATTTAACTGTAATACTGTTGCTATTCCCACGAAAATATTTCTTGCAAATGTTTTTTTCCATTAATAATGAAAGTGTGAGGAAAAATAATATTTGACAGCTAGGAAAGCCAATTTGTAGATTGACAAGACAGCCAGAGTAAGTCCCAAGGAATGTTCCTTGTTTGTAAATACTTTTGGAGAACTTGACATTCCCATCTATTATTAACAGTGCAATGGCGCTGGTCTGTTTCATTCAGAATGTGCTGATGCATTATGGGTCCCCATTCACTTCTACCTGCCTTCTGTGTTTGTTTTGGCTTTCTTGAAATCCATTCCACATTAAATGTTGGAGCAATGTGCTTAACGTCTTTAGAAATGTCAGAGCAGGTGGTCTGTTTCTGACTAGCAAATGTTCTTCCTGATCGTTTATCAAATGTTTTAACATGTCAAGTTTAAGGCTGGAATGGTTTCCGAAAACATTAAAACTGTTGATGTATGGTTCAGAAAATTACTTCATGAGTGGGATTTGATGTAGGTCTCAAAAGTTCTTAAATTAGATGTATTGCCTAATCAGGCAAAATAATGATGAATTGAACTAATTGGTGTTGATGTCAACTGCTAAATTGAAATAGAAAACCCTCTTCAGCAAGACACACTACATGTCACCTTCTTAAAAGGTAACATCTTATTTAGGTTATTTCAGCCAAAGGGTATTGCCCCCATTGGCTGAAATAACCTAAATAAGACGTTATCTATAACTGTCTACCAGTCTCTGACATCGACTGGGAGAATGTTTTTACCACTCCTCTATGCAGAATTTTTTATACTGTGTGATGTTTGAGGGGTTTCTTGAATGCACAGCCCGTTTCAAATCACCCCACAGCATCTCAATAGGATTTAAATCCAGGCTTTGACTTGGCCATTTTAGAACTCTCCATTTCTTTCTTTTGAGCCATGGTGTGTCCTAATTTTTTCACATGACTGTATGTTCATGGATCATTTAAAATGTTATTTTCCTCAGATCTACAGTCAGGTCTGAAATGATTTGCAACATTGACAAATACATATTTAATAAATACATTAATTTTTTCACCTACTCTTCAAGTAAAACTATTAAATAGTTAATCATAAACAGTACCAAATATGACATGAGGACAATCCTTGACATCAAGCTCTGTGGGTCAGTTAATTATGAAGTCAAATGCATCATAATTAATTGACTAATTAAATCTGGTATGCCAGTTTGTTGAGCACATTTGTGACAAAAAATATCTAAACCATTGTTCGGACAACTGAATTTTAACATCTTCATCTTTATCCAACGAAGAGGACCAATGGATTCATTAACATTACATCTTGTAGTTTCTTTAACATATTACAAACGGCGTAAGAGTTTTGGAATAAAGCACAAGGGAGTTCATAGATATTGCAAGATATAATGGCTCAGATAATAAATCTGGGAAAAATGGACTGCCTTGCTTACAAAAGGGCTGTCAGCTGTATAACCCCTATATTTTGGGTATATATGTAGATATTCAGGTTATAAATAATCCAGTAATAAAAAATTGTCTAAATCCCATACTGAGCAGTGTTGTCTCTAAGTATATCCAATCACCCTATTGAAAGTTTTCTCTGCATCTAAGCTGGGATGCATTGATATTTTGTCAACGTTTCACCTATCACTGTCTGTTTAAAGCTTTTGTAATATGCTTAGTCATTTGCCTGCCAGGTGTAAATCTTGTCTGGTCTGGATACATCATTTTCACTAAATGTATCTGAAATCTGTCAGTAATTATTGTACAAATTGGGTCGGTAGGGAGGAGACTAATAGGCTTAAGTAAGCTACACTGGGAGGGACCTTTACCCTCCTTGTGCATTAATGATATGATTGCCTCTGACCATGTTTTGTGTCGGTCTCCCCCATAGTTATATAGTCTGCACACAACTGTGGTAATATCCTCAATGTAGGTCTAATAGAGTTCAAATACATAACTATCTATCCCTGCTGATTTATTATTTTCTTTTGATGGCTTTTGTGAGTCTCGTATTTTGTAACCGGCCATGTCATTTTGGCCCCCTCCTGATATTTTATTTCAATTTAACCTGGATGATCAACTTTTTATCTGTAACTTGTTTATAATTTTGTTCTTATGAGTCATTGAAGTATTTGAATAAGATGAAAATCCATCAGTAATGTTACTCAATACTGAGGTTTCTAATTTAGAAAAGGGTTGAATTATTTCAGGGACTACTTTGGAAGAATGGTCTTTTTTTGTTGGAAGAATTTTAGACAACATTTAGATGAAATTTTTAACTTTTGAAGCGAATGGGGCATCTATTCAAAAATCTGGAACTGTTAATAGAGAAAGTAGGTTGTTAATTTTTCTATTCAGGTTTTTTCTAACTACCCTCAAAATCCTTATTTTTTCAGTAAGCTGCTTCTTTAAATTGGGCAACGAAGCAGCAATCTTCTCTCATAAAATTCTCATTCCTGGCATGTGTTTGGGGATGTTTTATTATCATCATATGTACTGTTGTAAAATAATCTTTCAAATCTTGTTGTTTCTCCAGCTTTGCAAATGTGTCTGTCAATATAGAAACATTAAGCTTTCACTACTTAAAGTGCTTCTCAAGTCTTACATTTTCTTTAAATACTAGTCCATGCTATAATATACAGTATTTATGGGCCCAAAGCTACATTCCTTTACTTTATATATCTCTTGTTTGGGAATAAAAAATTAGTCTGTTTCGGAGTAGTTTCTGTGTCCCATTGAGAAACAACAAAAGCCCTTCATTCTGGGATGCTTAAAACATCAAGAATCAATAAGCCCTAGTTGCGTCATCAAGGCAGCCAAAGCTTTGGATTTCTTAAAATGTCGACTGTGTCCAGCAGAAAGTCGGTCAAACTTATTATTTTGTATGCCATTAAAGTCTCTACCCATTTAAAACCAACTCTTTTATCTGTGTTTACAGTTGCTATAGTTCTTTTAAGAACGCAGGCTGTCATTATTCAGTACGCACATGTTTTATTATAATTTTCATAACACCTACTGATCCCAGTGCATTTTCATCCTTGGTAATGTAAATGTACCTATTAAAACAAATCGATTCCAATTTACAAACAAAGCTCTAGATATTTAACTATTCTTTTTGGGTTTTTAGCTATTAGCTATTCTTTTTGTGTTTACTTCAACTGTGTCTTTTGGATCACTGTTACTGAGCAATGCATTTTTCTGTAGTGTAGATAGCAGCTATCACTCTTCTGTTAGCTAATCCAGGTTCATCAATTGAAAAGGTTTTGGATCATTAGAAAACCCTTATGCAACTATGTAAGCATAGCTAAAAACTTTTGTGCTGATTAAATAAACTTGCTAGCTTTAGGTTTGTTGAGTATCTGAAGCATCAGCAATTGTGGATTTGATTAAAAAATTTCCAGAAACAAATCTTCAGTTCCAAAAGTTCTGGAACTCATCAGTCTATTCTCGTTTTGAGAAATGAAGGCTATTCCATGTGAGAAGTTGCCAAGCGTCCCTAAACTTTTAAATGGTAGTGTATACATGTTGAGAAATGCTTTTAATATTTATTTTGAAGGCATAATAATTGACATTACTTTTATTTAATTCATTTCATAAAATCTGTTGTATATGTTATTTATGCCCAATGAGCGGAATTTAAACCTGGTTAGCGGAAGAATAAAATCAGAAAAACGTTCTAAGCATAAAAGCTTCCGGTGTGGGCAAGAAAATAGCCTGGACATAGCCTGGAACAATAATCTGACCAGCAATGTGGCTCAGGGGGCATGCAGTGAGACACTGCCATGAGCAAGAAAATGTGTGATCTAATTTAGGGGCAGCGAGGCGTTCAGTCTTCTCTCTGTGGAGTGTTGGCACTCCACTCCATTCAGTTCACCTTTGTTTTGGAGAAAGCCGCTTTCAATGCTGCTCAAAATGCATTATTTCCATTCCAGCAGGGTCGAAATCCAACGAGATGCCATGCAACAGTTTATTCTGCTTGTCTGAAAGTCTCTGTCCCAGTTGGTTTGAATCCATTTGTGTTATTGTTTGTAAGGTTGAGTTCTGTGTTAAGTCAAGCATCACTACAGTCAAGAAAACTAAGAATGAATGATACATGAGATATTATATTGCCCAACAAACACTAATCAAACATTTCTATACATACAGTAAGGAGAACAAGTATTTAATACACTGCCGATTTTGCAGGTTTTCCTACTTACAAAGCATGTAGAGGTCTGTCATTTTTATCATAGGTACACAACTGTGAGAGACGGAAAATCAGAATTGTATGATTTTTAAGTAATTAATTTGCTTTTTATTGCAACTTTAGTTTGCAATTACAGAGATCATAGGTTTCCTGTAGTTCTTGACCAGGTTTGCACACACTGCAGCAGGGATTTTGGCCCACTCCTCCATACAGACCTTCTCCAGAACCTTCAGATTTCGGGGCTGTTGCTGGGCAATACGGACTTTCAGCTCCCTCCAAAGATTTTCTATTAGATTCAGGTCTGGAGACTGGCCTAGGCCACTCCAGGACCTTGAGATGCTTCTTACGGAGACACTCCTTAGTTGCCCTGGCTGTGTGTTTCGGGTCGTTGTCATGCTGGAAGACCCAGCCACGACCCATTTTCAATGCTCTTACTGAGGGAAGGAGGTTGTTGGCCAAGATCTTGCGATACATGGCCCTATCCATCCTCCCCTCAATTCGGTGCAGTTGTCCTGTCCCCTTTGCAGAAAAGCATCCCCAAAGAATGATGTTTCCACCTCCATGCTTCACGGTTGGGATGGTGCTCTTGGGGTTGTACTCATCCTTCTTCTTCCTCCAAACACAGCGAGTGGAGTTTAGACCAAAAGCTCTATTTTTTCTCATCAGACCACATGACCGTCTCCCATTCCTCCTCTGTATCATCCAGATGGTCATTGACAAACTTCAGACGGGCCTGGACATGTGCTGGCTGGATTTTAATCCATGACGGCATAGTGTGTTACTAATGGCTTTCTTTGAGATTGTGGTCCCAGCTCTCTTCAGGTCATTGACCAGGTCCTGCCGTGTAGTTCTGGGCTGATCCCTCACCTTCCTTATGATTATTGATGCCCCACGAGGTGAGATCTTGCATGGAGCCCCAGACCGAGGGTGATTGACTGTCATCTGGAACTTCTTCCATTTTCTAATAATTGCGCCAACAGTTGTTGCCTTCTCATCAAGCTGCTTGCCTATTGTCCTGTAGCCCATCCCAGCCTTGTGCAGATCTACAATTTTATCCCTGATGTCCTTACACAGCACTCTGGTCTTGGCCATTGTGGAGAGGTTGGAGTCTGTTTGATTGAGTGTGTGGACAGGTGTCTTTTCTATAGGTAACGAGTTCAAACAGGTGCAGTTAATACAGGTCATGAGTGGAGAACAGGAGGGCTTCTTAAAGAAAACCTAGCCAGAATTCTTACTGGTTGGTAGGTGATCAAATACTTGTGTCATAAAATGCTAATTAATTACTCAGAAATCATTCAATGTGATTTTCTGTATTTTTGTTTTAGATTCCGTCTTCACAGTTGAAGTGTACCTATGATAAAAATTACAGACCTCTACATGCTTTGTAAGTAGGAAAACCTGTAATATCAGCAGTGTATCAAGTACTTGTTCTCCCCACTTCATGTAGGCACAGGATCCACCATTGTTAGTGACAATTACTATTACTGTATTAGATGTTTTAGAAGAACACACAACCATCTCTTTGAACTGCTCAATGTTTGTCTGCTCATCTCTTTGTCTGCTCCATGCCTGGAGGGATGCTGTAAAGCTTGGTGCTGTTCCTTTTCGGCCAAACACTGTTTCGGACTGCAATGCCATAACTCAATGTGTCCCTTGAGTGCACTGTGGAATTTTAAACATCACCTTAGAGTAAACATGTACGGAAGAATGTCTCCCTGTGGTCTGCAGCCCTCAGAGCAGACTTTTAAATACGACCAGATTCTACCTGAGTCCAGAGATTACTGCCACGTAGGAGATAGAATTAGAATCTAGTTGATGTGGAGAATGTCTAGCCTGCACAAATGGAATATGTAACGTTTCAGGTCCTTATAATAGCACACCGTGTTAGGATTTTGGATTATGGGAGTATATTGTCTTTGGAATAAACCTGTAATTTTGGTATTAGTGAACATACAGTTTATTACTTAATGTAGCATCATTGGCACAGTATTTTATAGCTTTCTTCATGAAGATCTTTAGTGCCATCTAGTGGTGCCTAGAATTAATTGCATGTTTTTTGTAGAATAACTTCTGAATGAATATGCATATATGCATGAGAAAAAAATTATACTGGTAATATAAAGTTTCATGCTCAAGGTTGAATAAACAGAATCCTTGCCTCATCCATCTCCCTCTATTGTCTAGTGTAAATTATGCAATATGGAAATCCAATGGATTAGCTCGGGTCGGATTTCAAAACCAGTAGAATTATTCTCCAGAGTCCTGGTGGTTTTATCAACATTTTGTGCATCATTGAATAACTGTTACTGAACAACAAATGTGTACATCGCTTGCCAGGGCATATTCAAACGCTAAACTAGGCTCCATTCTAGAAGGCGAACTAATTTGTAATCCACACAGTCTAATGAGCACAGTTCATATTTAAATATACTTTGTGTCAATGTCAATCATCTGCTAATCCGCCTTTTTGAATTGATGATTTGGGGTGACCTATACGTTAGAGACCACTAACCACGTCTTGTTGTCATTCTTCAGATAATCAGTCTGAAGTATCACCCCTTCACGTGGGTAACAGAGCTGATCCAGATTTGTATTGCTGTCAGTATAACGGTGTCATTTTCTGGTGATGGGATCTGCTATGAAGCACACGAGTATGTTTTCTCTCAAAACCACTCAATCACTGCTGTTCTCTACACATGGCAACATTTCCAATGCGGATGGGATGCTGTTTTCAATGTATAGGTAAAATACATGCAAACCTATGCCAATTATTTCATGTCTAACTTCATGTATGACAGCCACACTAGCTGTATGTGTCATGTCAAGGCGTCATGTAACATGGTTATTCAAATATAGATTCATGTGAATATGTATTACTTTTTTACTCTATTTTAAGTTTTGGAGCTGAATACAGGGTTGATTTAGAGGGATAAAAAAATCTTTCAAACATTTAAATTAAATAGGTACTGTTATGTTTTACAGTGAAACTAAAAAAGAAAATCCAGAAAAAAACATATATGATAACTGTCATAATTCACAGACATAAAAAAATCTAAGTAAAACGTTTCTTGTGAAATGTCTTATCTTGTTTTAAAATCAACCTATTCAATTACAGAAACCCAGAGCTTTGAGGTGTTGTAGATTGGGTGCCTTATAGCTATGCTGTTATTGGTTGTTTTGCTTCAGTTGGTGGCCTCGTAAACTCACACTGCAACACCCAGTTGGAATGGATGTCGAAGGTCTTGTAAAGGACATTACTAGAGATTCCGCAGATGCAGTTCACAAAAGTATACAGTCCTACTTCCGTGTCTCGTTTTGAATTCCACCCATCGCAAGATGATTTCACAGGCCATTTGCTTTCTCACCATCTGACCATTACCACTCCCATAAAAAGAAAATATTTCTCTGCCCTGTAATAGAAAAGGTTCTGATGCATTGAGGATGCTTACATTGAGTAATTACGTTGATTTCATGGTATTAACCAAACAGTCTGTTTCGTCTCTTCTCCTTGACAGCTTTGCCAGTGGGCTGATGTCTCTTCTTGCCTTTGGAACCATTTGTATTGTCTCGTCCTGTGACCCAAGAGGAAGTGCCTCATTCATCATCTATTTGTCATAGTGGTTGGAGACTACTGCAAAAATACTAATCTGTTCATATCTTCATTAAATGTGTTCTCCATGACTATTTCAAACCATTTAGAGCCATGATATCATCACATTTCCAAACCAGTTACTGTGGTATGTAAGAACATAATACCGCAAGCTATATTTGTGTGCTAAGGGGTTTGTTGGACAAAGTGGTGTCATTTGCCTTAAACACGGAGATCGGGTTGTTCATTTTTCTGATGCTGTGGGCCTCCAACTCTTTCATGTCCTCTCTTTTCAGACACCTGACAGTTGGCCAACGGGTATTCCTGCTTTACCGGATCCTGCCCATTTACTTCCTGTTCACTACAGCATGCAATCTCATCTGGAGCATCATGGATAGCCAAGATTTACAGCACTCTCCTCACTCAGTTCTCAATTCTCTGAGGTGGGCACTGCTTGGATGGACAGAGGTTAGCGGAGCGCCTGGTAATTACAAAGCTGATCTCGTTCATCTGCACATCTGTGGACATCGTGCACCTTTCCCCTAAATGTTAACAGCATCAGGGATGTATGTTTTTTGGGGGGTGTTGTTTTTACAGGTGGTAGAGTAACAGCATAACCATGGAATATACTCTCATTTTTAAAACTAATTTACAGACTGTTGCATCACCCAAACTGCCAATGACTGATATTAGACTACAGCATATCTATGATCTTTCAACAGAAACGTTTAATTGAGCTTGTTTCCTAACAAAGATTGCTATAATACCTATATACCTATAGTACCTCACTAGCGAACATTTGCTTTTTCTTTCACATATTTAGAATCAACCAACAAAACAACAAAGAAAATGCAATTGAAAAAAAGATCTATTCATATCAAAATATATTTTATTCTGGACTTTTTTTCAGATCTGGTTCAAATTCCAACAGATCAATGCAATGCAAGGAGAATCTGCAAAAACAAAAACTAAATTTGATTTGAAGAACCAAGGGTGGAGTATGGGCACTCATAACGCATATGGAACCAAAACAGTCCTTAAACCGGAACGTACTGTACACGATTATCTCCAATAATCATCCATTTAATTATTTAGGCTACAAAGAAATATGAATTACAAAAGGTTTAAAAGAGTACAAAATGTCCAGGGGACATACACATCATAAGAATATGATTAGAATTCAGGTAGTGAAAATGAAGGGCAAAGCAGACACTCGGACAGTGGATTTATCAGAAATGAAAACCTCAAATACCCTTCCGCTGTCATAGACCGTATAATAAATAGTGTCCAGATGGTTTGTAATCTACTTAGAGTAGACAGTTAATACAGATTTAAAAGGACTACACTCTGTATAAAATGTACATTTATGGGCCGGTTGCACAGGCCCAAGTTAAACCTATTGTAATACTAAAACATCCTCAATGTTTCCATTGAAAGTGCTTTTCTCCACCAGGAGGCTTTGTGTGGGCGAGCATCCTAGTGATAATATCCTTTCAAAAATGACAAAAAAAAAATAAGGCTTAAATAACAGGGACAAGAAATCCTGGCCATAGTCGCTGATGCTGAATCCTTACATTTCCATTGAGCCAAAATCTCCTGCCATCTGTAAAAATCTGAACAGCTTTCTTTTCCTGTAAATACACTTCATTTAGGACATCTAGAAAACACTTCATTTAGGACATCTAGAAAATGTAAGTAATTTGTCACAAATTAAAAAATTAACTGTCCATTCATTACTGTTGTGAGACTTCTCTTAATATTGAGCAGCACAAAATAATGTGTATGTATATGGTGTATGATCCCAACAGCCCAACATCCAGACTTGCATTAAGATTCTATGTTCCCTCTGACACAGCAATAGCTGTTTGTGATCACTGTCAATAGATAATTACCTCAAGTTCAGAAGCCTAATCAAAGTAGTAAAATGTCAACCAGTAAAGACCAAATGGAGGTTTCATTGTGACACAATAAGGTACAGTAAATACTCAATATGAATTGTATCCGAAAAACATCTGTGAGAGAAACACACTTGAGGCAACATTTTAGAAGAATACATAACTTGAAGCAAGTCTTCCCTTTTTTGTGTTAGAGTATGTTGTAAAAGGGGCCTCAGTCTGCCCAACGGTAGCATTGTTAGAAACGGACCAGTGGACATCACAGTTCCAACCATTCATACTGGGGGGGGGGGACAGTCCTTGTGGGTTGACTCGTCCGCTTCTCTTCAACTGATCCAATACTGGTTATTTCCACATGATAGCTACAGCAGTACACCTTTGTCCCGTGGGAATCATGGATAGTTACTCTAGCTCCATTGATAGTGCACAAACAACCCATAAAAAAAGGTTTTCAAGCATCCAGATATACAATCCCACTTCTTTCACGTGTGCCCATGTTAATTTGTCATCATAGTAAGGTCAGGAGAATCGATGTCTCCTATTGAGGAAGGAGACACAAACTATAACTGCATTTAAATGTCAACAGTAAAACTGATGTCAACAGTAGAACTACAATTAAGTACGTAAAAATAAAACAGATTTTTCCTCAAGTCCTCATTGTTTTGAACCACAAAGCGAACATTACCAAAGACAATTTATTTTTAAAGAACTGTGGTGAGTGTGTATAAAAAAAGAGGACTCCCCCACTTCATGCAGCTGTGACCCCCCTCCCCCCAAAAAGAAATTAAATAGTGAAATAAAAAAAACAATTATAAAAACAAAAAACGAACTGCCTGCTGCAGAATGGGAAAGCCGATATGTTTGCACACAGAGACTGATCTACCAACAGAGTTAAAAATCATTTCTTTTTTTGTCTTTTTTTTTTTGTCTTGAAGAGCATATGGTTTAAGATCAAAAATAGCAAACTAGCTTCCACATTTTGGTACGTATATGGATCCGTTTTTTTCTTTTTTGTACGTGTCCCTTCATTGTCTGATAGGACTCGCTGCACAGAGCATGTCCTTGTCCTGTATCTGCTGTGTTGGGGTGCTTGTTTCTGGTCTGTGGTGGCCGGCCATGGTTCAGAGGGACGAGCGGTATATGGGGGCGGAGACAGTCATTTTGGCTATGTACACATTCATTGTCGGTCCATGGCATCCAACAAGCAGTGCTATTTCCGCAGATCTAATACACAAACCTAAAAAACAAGAGTATTTTTTGCGTCATTATGGTCTGTAGATCGGAGTAAGAAAGTAGAAAGTTCACGGTGACAGAAACAATGTGAAATCAGGAGTACGGGACTCTGGTCCTGGATGGCTATACACTTCTGGTTTCCATTTTTCCCTTCTAATGAGAGACCAATTCAGATGGACAATGCCAGGTAAGTGCAAATATCTACCAGGCAAAAACATCACTTTTTTTGTGGGGGGCTTTTGGAGATGAAGTTGCTGGCCCATCATATAAATAAAGAAATAAAAGAAATTCTCCTAACAAATTTAAGTAAAATGTTTTACTCACAGAGCCATCCGATGCACTTGCGCCAACTTTATCACCTGCTGCATTCCAGCAAACTTCAAAGATTCCCCCTGTTCCTCTGTAGCTATGGACTAAAGCACCAGTCTGGGAAATGGGAAAACAGTGTGGGTTGTTGGTTTTATTTGTCAGTTTAAAAAACAAAACACAAACAGATCATACATAGGAAAGAAAAAAATCCCAAATTTTCACATTTTGTAAAAAAAAAAATAAAAACAAATTATACTATTACTATAATAATACTCTTGCTTTAAATTGTAACAGTTTTTTAACCAACAGCCCCAAGGACAAGCGAGGTTTAGCCGTGACCAGGTTCGATTTGAAATCCATGAACAAATAAGTACTACCACCGTTGTCTATTACTGCTTAACGATAGGTTGAAAGGGGGTCCAATCAAGCGCTAGCGGTTCTGCCCGCTGTGTCGGGTGGGTGGGGAGACATGGGCACACTTTACCTGAGTGTTCCAGATGTGGACACACTTGTCGAAGGAGCCGCTGGCCAGGTGCCTGCCATCTGGACTGAAGGCCACGCTGTAGACGGGCTCCTGGTGTTTGGTAAGTGTGTGGATGCAGATGCCTCTGTCCACGTCCCACAGCCGCACTGTCGAATCGAAGGATGCGCTGTGTGTGGGGGGGGGGGACACACACAAGTCATCTCTCTGGCTCCGCCCCAAAGCAAGTACTTAGCTCGTTGTCACGGTTCATTTCAGACAAAAAGCCGAGATGCTGCGCCATGCAAACTGGGGCCAGTCAGGTGAAGGTTTTGATTTGAGGCTCAAATACAATGTGACCAGCCCAGAAAAATTACAATAATCAGTTCATTACTCTCTAACAGGGCCACACAGTCAGAAAAGCTGGCACTAAAACAATACACACCGTTCAATGAATGTTCTACCTTCTTAAATAGACATGAAAGGCTGTAAACACAGGTCTACAAAGTTTCAAATGAAAGTCCCCCCAGCAAGGTGGTCCTGTACCTGGCAAGCATGAGATTGGCATTTGGGTTGTTGGTTCCCGGACCGGTGGGGCTCCATTTGATAGTGTAGATCTCTTTACTATGAGCTTGCAGGTCATGAACGCACGTGTCCTGTTTCATACTCCAGATCTAGCACAGTCAAATGACAGCATATTCAAAAGCGGTGATGATCACATGAAAAAAGCTGAATGTTCAGATAGAATAGAAGGTTTGGTTGGTTTTTATACTTGGGTTCATTTTTCAGGTCAACAATTTTGTCGAGCGGTATTCATCACATTTGTAACTAAGAAAAATGATAGAGGTGATATATACAACATATTAATTCTTTGTAATGTCTTGTATGTAATCCAGAGCACAGCATTAAGTACACATGCGTGTCCTCTGATCACTTGGTCAAGACCATGAATCAACACAGCTGAGGCGCACAACCAGCTGCGTTCAGCCTGACAGTTGGTCTCCGTTGGGGCGTCTTACCTTCAGGGTCATGTCGTCTGAGCACGAGGCCAGCAGGTTCCCGGTCGGGTCCCATTTGATTGCATTGACTTCATTCTAGAGAGGAGGGAGTTGTCAGCACAGGCAGAGGCTCTGACCCGGGACACGAAGCCCACGCGGCCTGATCGGTCTGTTTCACGGGTCTGGGACCTGAGGGGCGTTGGCTGCTTACCGTGTGTCCTTGGAAAGTCTTTATGGGCCGGTCCTGGCCCAGCTTACACACGTGGATGCACATGTCTGTGCTGCAGGACGCGAAGGTGTTGTTGCTCTGCCAGTCCACGTCCAGAGCAGGCGCTGTTGGGCCCAAAACAAGAGGAACCAATGCTGAGTTGGAAGCCAGATTTCTCCGTCTTTACTCTCAGCACTTGGCGGAGGCCAGGATTGAAAGGGCAATAAATATAACCTTGTGTCTGTGTAAGCCACGGGTCTAATAAATATAGGTTTACAGAAGCAGTTTGTGTTAGGGGAGTGCACCTGAATGGAACGGGAACTGTTGTTTGGCTTCTCCTGTGTGAGCATCCCATATGATTGTAGTCTAGATGGGGGAGACGCACACAGAAAAAGTCATCAAAAAACACCTGAGAATAACTTTCTTTTTTAACTTTAGTGTTTTGTCGTGCAATTGTTATGCCTTTGGCCGAACGTGAATTGCTTATCCATCGGCTTACCTGGTCAAATAAAAGTTTGGTTGTGTATACCCCAAGAGGTAAAAGAATCACTGTGGCATTTCAAGTCTCGAGCTGATAAGAAAATAAAAGGCCTGTCGGTATCTTACCTTATCTACTCCAGCACTAAGAATGAAGTTTCCTTTCTTGTTCCATTTCAAAGCAAAAATGGGACCTTTGTGTTGACCCAAGGTGCTGGCAAGATTACCTAGGGTGTTAAAATAAGAATATATATTAGAAAGGGGAAGTGTTTCAAAAACTGACAACATGTTTAGAAGCAGGTAATATAGGCTGCTTACTCACCGTCCTTTGTCCATATCCTGGCAAACCCATCATATGAGCCGGTTGCTAATAAAGTACCCTCACTCTGTCAGAGAGAACAAATACATCATGTAGATTTAGTACGGATGCAATTAATATATTCTTTTCTGCAAATGCCTTAATAAAATGTTCCCGTGCCAGGAAAACAACTGTATAGTAACTAAATACCATTGCATGTCAAAACAATGCAGGCAATTACCAATATCAAAGCTTTAAAACATAAAAGCATTTAAAGTGGCTCTGATTAGCACCCTTGAGAGAGGAAAAGGTGAAAGTGAATGTGAAGTTATGCAATGTGTGAGGTGGGAAAACTGTGCAAGTAAAGTGGTGCTACATTACGACTGTGTGTGTGTGTGTGTGATCCTGTTTTGACTACTTTTGGGAAGAAGTACCAAAGATAGTAAACCTACAAATGAGTTGCTCGTGACTCACATTCCAGTCCAGTGAAGTGACGTCTTTGTTGCTGGGGACGTCCTGTCCTCCCTCCCGTATGCAGTGCCTCAGTACGAGCTGGGTGGAGCTGCTGGTGTGGTTCTCACTGAGGTTCCAGATCCGTGCCGTCGAGTCCCCGGACCTGCAGCAGGGAAACCGTCAGCACAGCCCAAAACAGGCACCGCACAGGTACAGTAACACAACCAGCATAGTAACACGACAACTCCAATTAGTCATCATGGACTTGGTTCCTCCATCCGGTCCTGATTGTAACATGCACTATGACATCAGGACTAACTGACTTCAGAATGCTTAGCAAGGCTTTTTGAAGGGTTACTTGAATGTGGCATACCTAGCCAGGAAAAATATTTGAATATTGGCCTTAAACATCTGGAAGTGATAAAAGCTGACAGATATCTCCGTACGGTGTTGCCTGTAAATGAACCTTGTCAACAGCATGAAACAGACACTGACCCAGAAGCGAGCAGGTCGGAGACAGGGTTCCAGGCGCAGATAAACACCTCAGACTCATGGCCTCGGAGCACCATGGCTTTGTTTTGGGGGATCTCCACGTCACCATCAACATCCATCATGTCATGGTTGTCTGTACAGCACACAGAGAGCACACCATCAGCATGTCCCGCATCTAAAGGACAAAACATGAGCTAGCGTTGACACAGACACCTCAGGAAAGACTACATTACATCTAGAGAGAAGTCTGCATTCAATCCCTGGACAGTCTACATTACAACCTATGGGCAGTCTACATTAAATACTCAGGGCCTTCTGCATTACATCATCAAGGTCTACATTACATCCTCAAGGAAGTCTACATTACATCTATTGGGAAGTCTACATTACATCTATTGGGAAGTCTACATTACATCTATTGGGAAGTCTACATTACATATTTAGTGCAGACCACATTACATACTCAGGGCCATCTATATTACATCCTCATCCTCTGGGCAGAATTACATCCTCAATGATGTCAATATAACATAATCAGGGGAGTCTATTTAACATCCTTGGGGGAGTCTATAAAGCATCTTCAGGGGAGTCTATATAACATCCTCAGGGGAGTCTATATAACATCCTTAGGGGAGTCTATAACATCCTCCGAGCGGTCTACCTCCCATCCTTAGAATGGTCTATATCAAAACATCAGGGCAGTCTACATTCCATCCTCTGTGTCATGGTTATCTCTGTGTCCCGTGCCTCTGGGCTGAGACTCACTCGCTAACGTGTGTGCTCCGTTCTCCTCGCCGTTGGCTGTGTTCTCCCCGTTCTTGGCGCTGGCCGGCATGCTGGGTGCCGGGACCGGGGGCGCCGGGGCCGCCTGCTGCTGGGCCAGTTTGTCTCTGTAGGCCTGCTGTCGCGTCTGGACCACATCCGGCATCACCGCGTCGATGAGCGACAGGGACTCGATCGGCCGTCCGTCAAACAGCGTGCCGTCCTGGAGACACGTGGCAAGCTGGTCAGACCCAAATCGCATAGTTTCACGTTGCTAAATCACCATTGCAAGTGTGAGCCACATCAGGCTTTTACAACCAGGTCCTAACTGGACAAAAGCACGGCCAAAAAAATACACTGAAACACGTCGTCCTGAATTTCCTTACAGAGCTTAATTGGTTAATAACTGCATAAACCCACGGAAACCATGCCGATGGAGAGCACTGGATCACCGTGACGCCGCTCCGCACGTTCCCTGATAATGGACCGACCGACAGCCGCGGCACCAGGGAGGATCTGTGTGAGCGGCGAGGGACCGGCTCACCTCATTGATGCTGACTTCAGCCTCCACGTACTGCAGGCCCTTCTGGATGATGGAGATGAGAGCAGCAGGGGGCACCAGGGCTCCATTGATGTTGGACTGGCTGATGTGGCTCTCTATGCCGAACGTGAAGGCAGAGTGGGAGAACCCTGTGTGGGGGGACCAGCGTGTGAAACCAGCCCCTGTAACCTGCACAGCGGTACCCTAAAAATAGCTCTGTTCTCAGAAAACACGTCCGCTCTGATCGCTGAAGACCACAACAAGAGAGAGAATACGGTATACCCCAAGGATTTACACTGATTACGGCTGCAGAGATACACAGAAATATAGAACGAATACATGTCAATACACCCAAAATGATTGGAGCATAGGACGCTTCTGAATGACAAACATTCTGTATATGTTGAATGAGTTGAATGACAAAATCATCTATTGACTGTGAATGTTAAACACGTTTTAATTAGGTATGGACTGCACTGTGAGACTTGCAGGGCAACATTTCTATGTATTTACAGCGAATGCAAGTGAACAATGTTGACTGTAAAACTTGGCATATTGTACTTTTTTTTCCTCTCTTTCATAATCAACCATCCTGTTCGTCTATTTCTTTGCAAGGTAATAATGTTAGGAAAATATTTAACAACTGAATTAAGGACTTAATCATTGCGTTCAATGACATAAGATTTAGCCTATTTGAAAGCAACTGTGCTTTTGTTAAGCCGGAGAAAAAAGAAATTGCGTTGGTGACTCACATTTTTTTTTTTTTTTATGCTTACAAGTAAATAATGCATGTATATCAGAATCATTTGTACAACGCCTACTTCAATGTTAAGCTTTTATACCAGTATCTTATTATGTTTGCAACAACAGAATAAATAGTATTCTGAGAAGCAGATATTGTTCTAAAGGATCTTTATTTTAGCCAATAACAAGGTTTATTCCCTCTCTACCAAACTCAATTTAGAATGTCGACAAGTAAAAATCTGATTATTATTAATATAACAGAGACAACTGCACCCAAAGGTAGAGTAACCTAAAAAACTAATTTTATTTATCAATATTTATACAGTTTGTGGATTATTATTAAACCATACAATTGTCGTCTATGGAACAATGTGTGAATCCAAATATCACACAGCACTAGTTTACAAATAAATAATATGTTTTAATGGCCTTTCTACATTCTGATGGTTTTAGTAATCAAACAAATGGTGACAAAACTGACAGTGAAGTACAATTTCTTGGACCAACCTTTGTATGTTTAGCAAATTATCAAAATGCCTTTATAGATGGTACTATACCATACACCTACTGGTATAACCTACAGAAGACAGTATGTCATCCATCCCTACATGTAGGTGTGCTTTAGGCAGTAGATTGGCCTACCTGACTCCTGTAGGTATCTGTACACCAGGAAGTTAACCTCATCACTGCTTATGCTCATCTTTATACCTGGTTACACCATGAGGTCAGCAAACAGGACACAGGCCTGAAGAGAAGGAAGAAAGAGGAGGTGAGACTTGTTTTATTTGAACCCAGTGCCCGGGCAATATACATTTTTGTCTGAGTGGAAAGAAATTCCTTCCACGCTGCTGCACACACAGAGTTCCCACCAGGGCAGCAGGCAGGACTCTCAGCCAGGGGTGAGAGACATGGTTTGCACAGTAACCTGCTGCTGGGGAATATCTCTGGACTGGAGCAGCAGGACCAATGCTAGTCTCCAGCATTAAAAATAACAATGTGCAGTACCCGTCCTCGCCATCCTTTTGCAGTGGCGCTGTTGAGTTAAACAAAGAATCTTATATCTGTGTTGATTGTATGTGTTTGTGTATGTGCTACATCAATTACTGCAGTGGTGTTTATCTCAGCCAGGTCTGACTGTGGGTAGCACTGTACTAATCAGGGACCTTGCAGAATCACAGAAGTGACAGCCAGGCATGGACATTCTATTTATCACTTCTTCGACTGACTGACTGACAGACTGACAGACAGACAGAACAGGAACATAACATTCTATCCCTCATGAGACACCAGTGCACTACATTTAAGGTCATCAGTGCAACAGGAGTCTGAAAGTGACATAACCTGTATCATCACAAACTGTGCCCTGTCTGTAAGCATACAAAATATAGGCCTATGTTGATGATTCAAATAAGTGTCTGATCTAGAAACCCCATTGCGGTGCAATCCCAAATGAGCAGCAGGCTCTGTCAAGCCGACTAACTGTTATGTGCAGACCTGTGGGCTTAATCCACACAAAGATAAATCTGAGGAGAGGAGTTTCGCTGGTCAAACGCTACTGTTGCACATTCTCATTTCCATGGACAAAATATTGCATAACAGCTACATTTTGATAGTTTTATTGAATAAGTACATGTATTTTGGACTATCGTCAACCCTATTCAACGAGGTGTAAAACTGTTAAGATAGACACAAATCATTTGTGACACAAACTGTAATGGGATGTGGTTTGTTTGCAAATGCAACTGAATTTGTCAGCTGCTATAATACTTGAACACACGACTAAAGAGGTAGTTCATTTCCCTTTCACTGCAATATATAAGTGATTATGTGATGTTCTATTTTGAGAGATGGAGAGAAAGCACACTCGTACAGATGACATGTCTTGTATTAAAATACATACCTATCTATCTCTCAGGACTACCAATGTTAAACACATGCGTAACCCCAAATGTGATTGAGGTCGACATTTCATTTACAGTACAGTGCCTTCAAAAAGTATTTAGACCCCTTTAATTTTGTTGTGTAACAAAATAAAAAATAATTGTCATAAAGCTACATGAAGACAAAGCAAAATAGGTTTTGAGATTTGTGCCAATTTATTCAAAATGAAAATTTAAAATATAATGTACATCTGCACACATCTGTCTAAATAAGATCCCACACTTCACACAAGCAAAACACAAGACATGAAGTTTAGGAAACCGTGAATAAGGGGAAGACTATACTAAAACTGCTAAAGCATAAGAGGGCTCCATTATTGTGAAATGGAAGATGTTTGGAACTACCAAGTTTATTTCTAGGAGTGGCCGTCCATAATTTACTGGGCAAGAACGGTCTAGGCCAAGGAGGGGACCGAGAACACAACCACCACTGTAACAGAACTGGAGAGTTCCTCTGCAGGGGAAGAACCTGCCAGAAGGTAGAAGCTGCAAGGAAATCTCTGCATCACTCAATCAATTTTTTGGTAGCGTGGCAAGACAAAAGCCAGTCCAGAGTAAAAGACATGACATGCCGCCTGGACTCGGAGTCAAACCATAACACCTGAATGGCAAGTGCAACATCTGGCAAAAACAAGGTCATCACCTGTCTAATACCATCTGTTTCCTGAAGCATGGTGGTGCTATGGGAATTATTCCCAGTACCATGGACTGGGAGATTGGTCAGGTTTGAAGGAAAGATGAACAAAGATAAAAACCGAGAGGTCCTTAAAATATTCTAATAAAGATCTGTCAGCTAGACTACGACCACAAGCTGACACGCTTATGTGGCGTTGGGACCAGTCAGGGAGTGTTGTTGAGTGGCCCAGCCAATGACCAGCCTTAAACCCTCGACACGTGGTGTCCCAAGAAGGTTGCTGTGTCTCCCTGTGCGGTCTCAAGAGCACGAGGGCAACTAGACAGGGTCGTAAAAGAGCATGCCAAGTGACAAGGGTAAATGAGTGTGGAGACGCCGTGGTGATGGTCTGGGGAGGCATATCCTTGGAGGGTTACCCAGACCTCCATGGGTTAGCCAACAGTACCTTGACTGCTGTATTAATAAAGCACATTTGAACTAGATTCAAACAAAGTGCTATACAAACGTTTCTACGACAGAAAAGTACATGACAGACATAAAGATAATTTTCTACCCATTAGCAGATTCAAATGCTAAAGAAAAAAGATGGTCTTAAGGTGGGATTTGAAAATGTCGCTACTAGTGGAAGACTTAATATAAATAATAAAACATTGGCGCAGCAGCAAAAAAGGCACAGTCTCCTTTAAACTTTAATGGAGACCCCGAAGCACACAAAAGCAATTGGGTGGAAGACCTAAGGGTCCTTGAGGAAGAGTGGTGGATAAGGAGGTTAGAAATATAGGAGGGTGCTGATCAATGTAGCACATTAAGAACTTATAAAATGTCCCAGAGCTGGAAAAAGCTACCTCTGACAACCGCGTTTACTTGTTTATCAAAATTGACCCTTAGATTCTTTGCACAGATATGAACATTGATGGATAGACACCCAAGTTATTAACAATAACTTTGGTGAAATATGTGTGGCCAACTCTGTTTTTGTTTCTTCTGTGTTGTTTAATGGTCAAAATGTTTTTATATATATAATATAGACAAAAGTATTGGTTGTTTTCTGGGGTTTGCCTAGGCCCCTTAGTTGTCTCAGCATACCTTTTGGAAAATTCTATGCTTCCAAATTTGTGGGAACTGTTTCTGTTCCAGCACGATTGTGCACCCCAATGCACAAACCAAGGTCCATAAAGGCCTCATAAAGGCCTCTCAATGTCAGTGTGTAATATATGTAGCAATTATTTCGGTAAGCATTCAGACCTCTTTACCTCCTCCAAATTTCAGATATATAATTAATCATGAATATAAATTTACATAAAAGGTGGTAGCATATGTGTTCTTCGGAAACATTGACCGGTTGCAAAACTATGGTTCAGGAGTTTATATAAGTTTATATTGCATAATGTTTATATTGCATGATTGGATTATGTCACCGGTCAAATAAACAAAGGTAGATTTATTTCCTAGCAGCAATGCATAAAATCAATGAATTATTTATTACTCATTAAAATATCTGTTTATGTTTTCCAAATTACTTTTCCAAAAATATTTTTGTTGTGTGCTTTTTAGTGGTGATTATTTATTTTTCAACGAAGTCAAGAGCTGATTTGACATTGGATACTCAGTTGCAAAACTAACCAAATGAAATGTACAGGTCTACCGATGGTTCTGCAAGGATGTTTGTCATTATCTGGCATACTTAGAAATGATCACAGATAACAGATTCAAATGATAGAATTTCTGACAACAAATCTGCCAGTTAAGCAAACGTCACAGTTTTGAGAAGGTTTCCAAAAATGTTATAGTATTTGTCAACCCACAAGGTGGTTGTCATTCAACTGGCTATATGCAGAAAGAGTTTTTTACCACAATTCATGCATTCCCCAGATAATGCATTTTTAACAGTCCCATCAGAATCAATGCACATCAACGACTCGGAAGAATTTATGAAACAACTCCCCTGGACACAAGCATGCTGAATGTTGACCTACATAAAATTTGACCATGTTACAAGTCTACCATTTGGTTTGCTACTGCAGTTTTTCTAAAAACCCTGCTTTCTACCTCTTCAAACTTTACAATGCAAATGTTTTATTAATTTCTTGAGATCATCATATAATATAAAATTAAAGAGACTGACCATTTATCTAACCCTTATCTTCATTCATCAGGATACTTTTTCTTATACAAATTAGAAAACAGACAGAAAACTCGCTAGTTACTCAAAGAATTTATTGGATGAGAAATAGTCAAGAATTTAACCAAGTTCCTTCTTGATAGTCTACTGTGTACCACCGGCTTTACTCCATGGTCTATAACTTTAGTGACCCTCTATAACTTTGATGCACAGCCATGTACATCAGGTAGAGAAGTCGCATCACATGCATCCTGTTAGCTCAGTGTTGGCCACATTGTCATTTTGACAAATATATGTCAATACACGTTGAGTTTTCTTATGTGAGGCAGCAACAAATCAGCTGAAAGTCCACTACTAAGTGAATGAAAGGGAAACGCTAAGAATGCTTTAACTGGATACAAGAACAAATACACACACACAGCTGGGAGAAGAGATTAACCCTTGAGATCTCTTGCGGCCGCTAATCAGTCACATCAATGACTTGTTTGTCAACAGCAGGCCTACTTAGGCTTGAGCTTTTTAGGAACCTCCTTAATCAGCCATGAACTTCACTCTGAAGTGAGCCACTTGGTCCTTTTAAACCCAGTGAACCACCCAGCTCCAGCACTTGTGCCACAAAAGATCTGCCACTTTCCTTTCCGAATCATAGAAAGAAAATAAGAAAAAAGAAAGTGAAAGCCAAATTCTGTTCAACTGTCCTATGTTCCTATAAGGCCACCTGTCAATTGTAACATTAAGGCCACCTAACAATTATAACATACAGTCAATTATAAAAAATAGTCTATCTGATTAGCACAGGAGGGCTAACAATGAGCTGTTCTTATTAGCCTAAATGCCACATGCTAGCAAACAGTCCCTTGGCAAAATAAAATGGCCTTAATGCTACTACACCACATTACAGTGTGCAGAGGTACTGGCTGCAAAAACTGACTGGTCATTTAGCTTGACCTACTTTTAGAGTTTAGCATCTGTGGCAATGCTGTACATGAGTGTAATGTGCTAGTAGGAGGGGAGGGTTGAAGGATTGTACACACGTGTTTAAAAACTCTTCCTCCGTCATTGAGGCTTTGTAAGATTCTTGCAAGAAAATGTAGTGCAGCTAATATGTCCCAGATCCAAACCACATCAGATGTAGTGATATGCTATCCCTTAAAATAATTACAAAAGCTGCCTTTCAAAACTTACTGGTACATTTTATTACAAAGAATAAAAAAAATCCACATAGCTTTTAAATGTAGTAAAAGTGACCTGTAAAAATCTGAAGACAATGCTATCCTGCTTCCTGCATCAAATAACTGAGATAACAATAATGTGTGGTGTTAATCTAAGTTAAATACCCCCTGGGCCATTAGTAGAGCATGCAAGTGTTCTGAGGTAGCCGGGAGTAGTGGCACACAAGCACGTCAACTGAGTTTGTGTTTAACGTGGACATTGGTAGCCTAAACGAGCCAGTGCAACATGAGCTGCCACAATCCTACTCTATGGGTAGCAAGTCACAACCTCACCATGTACTCTTTCACATAAACACTGCTAGAGTGCTTTTGTCTGTACTTTTAGAACTTATTCATTATTAATGCAGTATATACAGTAATGTGCAACTTCAAAAGGCTAGTTTCCTAATTTTAGAGCAGAGATTTCTGACAAAATGTTTTTAGCTAGTATTTAAACATTTTACAGAGATACCTGTTCACAGTACAACAAAGATTCACAACAGTATCAAAGACACAAGCAGCAATATTATTTTATTTTGTAAACTTTGATACATTACAGACTCTCAAGGCGCTATCTTTCAGTATATTTTTTTTTTTACCCTAACAGCAGAATGTAAGTTTCCCATCCTTGGTCTTACAAAAACATGGCCAGAATGTGTGACATTGAGAAAACAGAATAGGCTAGTCCCATTCTTATATATTATTTTGTTAGCATCTGACTTGATAGAAAAAACAATATCACAAAGGCATTTAACATTATTTATTCCTTTTTGTCATGAAAACATATTATTAATCTTTTAACAAATAATTGTACCTTGCCGTTCCACAACACTTGTATATGTCAATGTGTTTATTGCTTTGAAGACTCTCTTTCTCTCTGCTCTTTCAGGCGGTACTCATTCCACAGCAAGCATTTGTCATTGAGACAATAAAATAACTATAGCTTGATGCTAAATTATTAACCCGACTGAAACAAATCAGAGTCTTAACATGATGAGGGCTGAGGTTGTGGTGGGCTAGCGAAATCAGACCAGCATTACCCTCAAGAAACCCCAACACATAGCCTGCCATAGTGTGCCAAACGTCATGTGAGGTTCTATATCAAGGTCATCACCGGATTCACGCTCTGGTTCACCTTCTAAACAGCTGTGCTGTGTTTATTATTTCACACTTTCACTTTATACATCCATTCTAATAAATGTCTCTGTCACATTTCTAACAGCAGACTAGAGTGCATAAACAGGCCTATCTAATTAGAATGGGCCCACTCACAAAATGATCCACCTTTTGTTTTCTCATCAACTACAGGGATTCACCTTGCATCAAACAAATTACTACCCCATTAACATACAATCCCAAGTGTAGACCTGTGAGATGCTTTTATTCAATCCATATTATCTCTAAAAAAAAGTGCAGAGGAACACCGCCTCTTCAATGCAGGAATGTCTAAAGTAGGAAACCTGACCTGCCTCAGTTATGCAAGTGACATTACAGCTTTCACACATCGCACACACAATCCCTGCAATGCTAGTCATTGTTGAGCCGTACTACCTGTTGCAGTGGCCCTGATTTTAGATTTTTTCCTTCCCTACCTAGGCCACAATACAATGAAGATGGCCTGTGCTCACAGAGCTTTGGTACATGCAGCATTACAGCACTTGGTCCAAAATGCAGACTATTAACAAATGAATCTGTGCTTTCTACATGCTACTTACCACAGTAGTGAGTCTGTCTTCACAACCAATGTGTTTTGAAAGGGTATCATCCACCAGCCTCAGCACCTGCAAGACCAAATGAGCCAATTGTTCTGTAAGAGGGTTGTGAGGCACTGTTGGATATTCAGGAACATAACATGGTGTCTGGTCTACTGTGTTCTGCCGAGGAACCCTGCCCTTCAGTGCAGAGATATTCAATCTATTTCCAACTTTGGCAAACAGTTTGCCTAAAACAATTTAGTCACAAGATGTTTTACTTATAACGTACACAAAAGAAATCAGGCTTGGAATTAAAATTTGATAATTCAAAGCATCATTTTTTAAAACCATGGCCAGGCCCACCTGTTCCTAATTTAACTAACATGCAAGAGTGGATATGAAAGAGGGCAGTCCTTGGGCAGATGCTTCAGAAGCCAGACAGATGTTACAATGTCAGGATAAATGTTCTACCCATCAGCTAACCACATCATATGTTTTAGCAATCTGTCGGCCGGTGGATCAGTGGATGAGTTGATAGCATGGGATGCAACCAATGGTTGGTGCATGGAACAACTGAGTGAGGGAACCTAAGACAGCTGAACTTGCTGAATTTTCACACAGGCAGCCCACATCAAACTGCTTTCTTAAGTAAGAGACAAATAATCATTCATCAGCAACATATAGAATGTGTTCACACAAGTTTAGTCACAATAGCCTTCTCTCTTAGGTGTAGGTTTAAAAAAAGAATTATTTGTTTCTAAGCTTTAGATGAGCATGGTTCAGCTGTAGATATAAAACAGTGCAGCACAGGGTAACGTTCTTTTAGCGGGCCACGTTATATACATTGGCACCAAACACATTCCTTTCCGAATCAATTATTGCTTTGTTGTTCAAACTGCAAACAGCACTTGCCAATCCCTTGTCATTTTCTCTCAAAAAACAATGAGTTATATAGGTAATTACAACAACAAAAAAAGCCTAAATGAAGGATAACTGTGGTCCCAGAGATAATGAAGAAAATAACATAAAATCATGCTTAGATTAATGTTTTGAAATGCCAGGTTGGTGGTTTCTTCCACTATGGCAATGTTATACTGTTCATATACTGAAACTTTTTATTCTGACCTTGAGCAAGGCAGTTAACTCTAACCTCATTCTGGGTGCTAATCTTGGTAGTTCCCATCACCATTTGTATTGGAACAAAATTAAAGCAAAATCTTACTTGGGATTTTAGGCTAACATGCACTCTAAAGATATCTCAAATATCTGCTTGGGGGAAAAAAAATTGTAATGTGCTTACCATGTGCACGAGTGTCATTCAGATATCTGAAAGGATCCCCTCTTCAGTCTGAGGACAAAAGAAGAAATTGAATTCTGGTTAAAATCCTATGCAATGAATCACACTCAACATTTAGTGTGTAGTCAGAAGGTTACCCAATACTTCAGAAGGTAGAATCATAAAAAAAACCTAAGCTTGAATCTAAACGTGAAAATAAATGTCTATGCGGAGCCGCAACCTCCAGTTTCCTTTGGGTAAGATGACTGTCTCCCAGAAAGACAGATATTCACAGTTTCTACTGCACAGAGTTTGAGCTGACATTAACAGATAGGATGGTGTCAATGAAACATGTCGACAAGAGCTGATGAATGCCGAACAAAGCACCATCTATTAGATCATTTGGTTTCTTTATGGATCGGTTCATAAACTCTAAGGCCACATTGGTTTGTCAGAGATGTAACTTGAAACTTAGAGATCATCCAACAGTAGTGTACGAACCTTAATACACCAATATATAGAAAGTTTCAGTCCTTTGTCAAACATCCCAGTCTGACAGAATAATATTTTTCACAGCGGCGCACATTGTAAATACAAAATTGACTGCACTTAAGCATTAAACCAGTTGATATATTATTTCTGTAATTGTTTTAAATCACTAATATAAAGACAGCTTTAAGCCAGCTCATGGGGAAATTATTAAATTCCACTTACCAAATGTAATTTGTTTAGACAATTGCCCTGTTATGTACAGCCTATTTTCTTTTACAGCTTATTGAACAACAGAATGCCACACTTATATTTAAAGCATTTAGACCTAAATATACTTTGTCTAATAAGTGCTACGATGTTAAACCTTTTTTTTAAGTCTACCGCAGTCTACAACGTACACAAAAAGTTAATCATATTTTTAAAGGACCTATATTCCAATATAACATTTTGAGAGCCCTGCTGGCCAATATCAGTGAGATAAATCTGATTGAAATAATCAGACTTAGCAAAAACATTGTCTCTCTAAAAATCTACTGTTTGGAACAACAGAAAAAAGATCTGGGGCACTCAGTAACAGATCAGTAAGCTCCAGGATAGCCATACGTGTGTCAAAGACAAACATAATTAGAAAGCAGAACAAAAACGAGGGTAAACTACTACTACTGCAAACCACTACTGAGGTAATGTAATGGCTAAGGCATATATGGTAACAATTCTTTATTGATAATACGACTGTTGACATTAGCGGCAATATGAATTCTTAAGTGTATAAAAAATGTGTGTGCCTCTCCAGAGTATTCACCCCCTTTGACTTTTACAAAGGTTATTGTTTTTCAACAACCAAAATGGTCTTAGGAGTTTGTGCAACTGCTAAACAAGAGGCCAAAATATAACATTTTAATAAAGTCCAAGATAAAAGTGCCATCCAATGAGTTTAGAGGCATCTGAGCAGACAGTACAGAGCCTGAAATGCAAAAAGAGAAAAGATTGGTCTTTTGGTGCACTACTAGTGGATCACGCTACTAGGGGAAAACCTAGTATATAAAGGTAGGCTATTTCACAACTTTTGAGCGGCAAAAAAAAAACAGAAAAAGCACGGTAAACTTAACTGGGAACATGGACCACACAAAAACAATTGGTTGGAAGACCTAAGTGTCCTAGAGTAAGAGTGGTGGATAAGGAGATCAGACATATAGGAGTGTGCTCATTAAAAACAATTCGACATTTAACAGGTAGCCAGTGGATAGAGGCCAATATAGGAGTGTTAACTTTCTCTTCTTCGTACTGGACATTGAAAAAGCTACATCTGACAACGGCGTTGACTTGTTTATCAAATTTAAAATTAGAATTAAAAAACATTTTGTAGCTATGATTAGAAATATGATACATTTATGGATAGAGGCCCTAAGTTACTAATAGTACCTTTGGTGGAGACTGTGGGGTGAAATACAACCAATCTGTTTTTGTGTTGTTTAATTGAAAATGTTTTTAGCTAGCCAGTGTTTTATATCTCTAGGACAATCATAGATTTATTTCAGGGATTCCTTGTCCTTGTTTCAGGGGAAGGTACAACTATGTGTAATCGGCATAGCAATGGTAAGAGTAAGATGGAGCCCAAGGAAACAATATATAACGAGAATATGATAGGGCATAGGACAGAGCCTTGACGTACCCCACAGTCAATTGATGCAGAGATACATTCTTGATGTATACAGAAAATTGCACTGTCTTTCAAATGTGAAGTTAATAGCTTTAGGGCAGTACCCTGACAACTTCTAGCTTAAGACAATCTAGAAGATCAATCTTGTCATAGGCAGCACTAAAATTAATCATAAAAATATCACTATTTCCATTGTCCCTAAACAACAACAATAATAATTTAAACTATGTGCCTGTCTAGAATTTATCCGAATCAGAACCCCTCAGAATATGTTTTTATTCTGAGGGGTCATTAACTGTAGGTATGGCATCAATCTTGCCAGTGAAGAAGGTCAGTAAGTCTGAAGAGGCACATAAGGAAGGGACTGACTATACTGACTATATTACTATTAGTTCTTAGAGAAAATATCTGATAAAATATTTAGCTCTTATAACCCCTCTGTGCTCAGGCTAGAGAAGGGAGTCTCAACACTGCTAGTAAGAGGCGAAGCCTTTAAGCATCTAAAACATTTGCAGTGGAAGGGTTAATAGATGTTTATGATCAGACAAACAAACGCCATATATTCCAACATTGCAAATTGTAAAACTATGATAAAAGATCTAAGTACATGTCAATGAGAAAAAGAAAATGTATAATTATTATTTTTCACATAAAATATGAATAAAAAACCAAAATGAATACAATAAATGGCATAAATATAAAAGCAAATATAATTGTTCATATTTATTACAAACAATAATAATGAATTTAATTTACAATGTGCTTTTCTCACACCAAGGGCTCAAAAAAGGTATCATTGCAAGACACTGTAAACAGACTGTCAAAGCTATGCTTTACAGTATAACTCATATTAAATATGTTGGCCAAGAGACAACTGAGCTTTTTTTAAACAGCTCAGTGTTTGGCTGTGTGCTAAACACGCTTAGATACTCTGGTGCCCACACAGTGACTAGAGGTTTGTTTCATAGCCAATGGGCCACTCAACAGAAAGAAATCCCAACCACCAATATTTTTAGTCTGCTGTGGGGCTGCAAAAGGGAAAGGGACCCACTGGACTACAGGGTACATGTGGGGCAGATAATTGGGCACACACAAGTCGGGAGATAGCCTAGCTGATGGTGTGAGGTGTGATCCAGGATTTAAAGTGAACGCATATGAATCGGGAGCCTGTAGAGGTAGATCAGCACTGGAGTGATGTGTTTATAAAGGAGGTGTGGGGAATGTCTCGTGCTTAAACGTTTCGTACAAATTGTAAACGTATTTGTGGTTTGGCAGATGCACCATTAAAAAGGCCTCGCAAGAGAAATACATTGGCATTATAGATTCATTTAGGCATGAGATGCTAAAAATATCCTAAATAGCCATGACTGCCACGATAATCATATCTTAATAATAGGGATGTCACCATAATGATCTCTTAATATTAGGGCGGTCACCATAATGATATATTAATTATTAGGGCGGTCACCATAATGATATCTTAATAATAGGGCTCTCACAATAATGATATCATAGTTAATTAATAATTGTCATGCAAATAATTGCATTTAATGATTTAATTGTTTGTATTGTAAATTGTATGCCTTTGTTATAGTGTAAGCCAGATAACATTGTAAACCTAAAGATACATGTAATAGATTCTTCAGAATTGTGGTGTCGCTTTTGAACTTTACTCTTGTGGTGCAAGTCTGGCAATTCGCCTCCTCGAAATTATTGGGCTCACCTCTTTCATTTAGCTGAAAACAAAAATGCACCCAGGGCGATGCAGTTGTGTATATGTGTGTAATATTGATCTGGCTCAAATATTCACAATCAGGCAGTTATGTAAAAATTGCGACAGCCCTAGCCTTGACTGGAAAAAAACTGTATTTCCTGTTTTTATAAGTAAAAAGATTATCCTTATTTTATCTCTAATACTGTGGCTAGAAAATTTACCTGCAAATGCTTAGCTGTCATGTTTGTAGTGAATGTGACGATATGTGTTCTCAAAACCACACGCTTTCACATTAAATTACGCACATATAAACAACATATTACACTGGCAGCCCCAAATGGGAAGTTTAAAAAGAACTTGGCAATTCACAAAATTCCCAGCTACTTTAACACAAGCCCAGAGATTCTTGGTTCCTTAACATGATTCTGGCTGACAGACTTTGTGTTGAAACCAACAGGGACTGTAGGGACTATTTCAATGCCATTCCGGAATGGCCCAGGAGCTTGTCACAGAAAGACAGCTCACAGTGTCAATTGCTTTTGCGTGGTCAGCAAATATGTTGTGTGAACCACCTTTTACAACTTAGGGAAATATGCACTTTATTAGTCAACAAATTATATAAGTTATAAGCATTGTCATAGGTTGGTGAATGTGCAAGGACATGAGATTTATGCTCCTGTTCTGGGTGGAAAATAATATTTTCTACCCAGTATGATTTAGTGTTGACTTTTTCCCACTGTGTTTAAAAAAATATATAAACATTTAATCATATATTATTCGATTATTCGAATAAAATATTTGTTATACATCTTCATGAAGAGGATGCTATGTACTATTTACAGGTATTCTTGAATAATGATTGTTGAGATCATAAATAGTACATTAATGCTGATTTATTTGCAATTTAGGCTAACTGTTTGGTGGACAAATATATTTATTGTTAAGCGGGCACAAATTGCACACATAAAATCATTGACACTTGTCTGAATCGCTTCACATTATTAGATTTAATTACTTAAAAAAAATGTTTCATTATGAAAACGCTAGTGTTGATTAGGTATATTGACTATTTTTATATTTCAATAGAATTGCTGTGATTATCTTAAAAGTCTCATCCGTGCTCCTAACGATGCACTCCCACTCAACTAGTTTGAGGCAGTGCAGCAAAGGATAATGTGGAAAGTTTGCTGAACTAGTTCGCGCAGATGAATCATGGGTGAATATTAACATGGTTCTTAACACACGTCTACTATTGATATTGTTAATAAGGCTTTTTTATCATCACCATGAATCTAATTTAGAATTGGTGCATGGGGCACCAGCAGTGTGATTAAAACAGAAATAACATTAAACAGATAATGACAAAACAGATATTTTCCAGCATTATGGAGCACTATGAGTTTCTGAGTTTTGAAAATGCAGCCTTTTGAAAGCTACCAAGACCCCTGCCACTATCTGCAAATAAGCCATTAGTGTTAATAGATACCAATGCATATATTGGACAATTAAAAATATAAGAAAACTGATAACATTAAGCTCAGTTTAAAGTAGCTAGTAAAGTTAATCAAACTTAATTGATCCTATCGTAGAGGCTACCACTGCTTTAGCAACAGAAAATTTTAATGAAAAAGAAAAAAGTTCCCCACTGCCAACATCCTACTTACTACACTGCTCAAGAACACAAAGGGAACACGTAATCATCACAGTTTAATGATTGGTAGCTAGTGGGGGCAATAGGATCGCCAAGTGTTTACTGCATCTCACCAGTATCTGAATGATTGCTAAATCGAAACCCAAATCTGTTCTGTCCATGAGCAAGGCCGTTTACCCTAATGGCTATCGGTTCTCATTTAACAAAAGAATTTATAGCCTAGAGTAGAATATTCTACTTGCAGATGTGTAAGTAGTGTAGCCCGTGAGAGGGAACGAAAAAAAGGTGCATAACTACAGTCATATGCTTTGGAAATATATTTCCCAATATCTACTCCCCAAAATAGCCTCAATATTGACCCGTCCTATACGGTTTTAAATTGCAAAATTTACCTAGGCCTTTATAACCTATAGTCTATAGAGACTATAACAGCTAATAATGTATTTTGATACATTCTGTGAAAAAGAAAACAAGTACATTGTTGTTTGGTTAGGGCTAGTTTCTAAACATTAGCAATCTCGATTGACTTTAAACATTTGATGGTTCACAGCCCGAGCTGGAACTGAATCTGGTGGTTGTTGGGCTAGTATAAATGAGTAGGCCTGTGCCTTGGGACTTGGAGCATTTCCATACAGGATTACCCAAGTGTTTTACCCAAAAGCTCAGACTTTTCTGTTTCCATTTATGTGGGCTGGCACCCGTTTCTCACAAGGCTACAGCTCCGGTGGACCTATTCTCCCCAGGGACCCAAGGCCTATTACCCTAGGCAAAAGGTTATTCATAACATAGTATAGGCCTGGATGTTAAAACAGTTATATAAAGATTAAGACCTATTGTGATAACGGCTTGTCAAAGTGTAAACGTGTTCCCACTGTAAAGCACATGATAGTCAGAGAAAAAATGTTCACTGCTCGTAACTTAAATTCGCTTTGCATACTTGTTATGGTAATGCTTACACAGTCATAGAACGCATTTCACATGTCATTCACAGTAATTCACAGTGATTCACTGGTACCATGCCATGCAGGTAAAGATCTCAAGCACACTTGTCAATGTATGGCAGACCAGGCATCTTTTCCACAAGCTCTGAAACTACTCCTCGGGAAAAAAACACAAGTAGCTAATGAATATAAACTACGATCTCCCCTAAGAACATGTCGATACGGCTAATGTAGGCCAATAAGACCATTTTCATTAATATTTAAAAATGTGCATGTCATTTTCCATAGCTCTGCAGTGTTGCTGCTTACGACACAAGATCAAATCTTTAAAGTGTAATGGTGTCATTCATCTGTGATTGCATATGTAATGGAATAGAACATAAAAACATTTGATGAATTGCTATGTCATGACACATTAGCTTAATCATTTGTAATAACACACAAATGTTACATAAATGACAGGTTACTCTGGCTGGTCAAAATGTAATAAATATAATGCTTCCTCAAAAATACTTCATCAGAATTGGCCTGCTGGCGATTGCTCACATTTGCTAGGTGACAATTGTGCTGCCTGTATAAATTTATGAATACAAATATTGCTCTTAAATGCAAATAATAGCCTAAGCTCTAAGGCCTAAGCCAAATGAAAATACATAATCATCCCAGTATAATACCAAGTCAAATAAACTTAAACAGGGACATCAAACGGCCCAGTTAGGAAGCATAAGCAATTGTGAATTAATGTCACCAGTTTTGTGGCAAATGAAAGTGAAAATCAGTGCACTATAAAGGCAACAGCAAGACAACTCCCAAACAGGGACGTCAACATCATCCAGAATGTTTGGTGGGTTAGGGTTAGTGGTGGTGGGTCAGTGATGGTCTGAGGGGACATATCCTTAGAGGATCTCACAGACCTCCTCCATGTGCTAGCCAACAGTGCCCTTACTGCTGTTAGGTACCAGAGTGAAATCCTCAGACCCATCGTCAGACCTTATGCTGGTGCAATGGGCCCTGTGTTCCTCCTGGTGCAGAACAATGCCTTGCCTTATGTGACCAGAGTGTGAAGATAATGCCATTGAAATCTGGCAACCCTGTTTTCAAAAGCATTAGTTCACTTTTAGCAGGCCAAGATCTGCGGTAAATGGGGACATGCTACGCTGATATCCGAAACAACTGGGGGCAATTGAAATGAAGAATGTGATGTAAATTCTAACCCTTCATCCATGGCATCTCTTAAATGTTTGGGAAAATAAAATACTAGTGGTCACATGGTCATGCTTAAATATTCCCCAACATAAACCCTTATCAAACAGTGGCTGCAAGAATAAACTTCTCTATGCTTTAAGAAGGTTAAGAAGCTAACTGTTGAGATCGGTAGCAAAACATTTAACTAACATATAAATTTTTACACATAGGCTAACTGATGTTAATTGATTTGAGCCTTGCTTAAGTAAAACTGTATCTAAATTGAATCTGCTTTGTAGTATTTTGTGAACAGATACATGAAGTCAATAGTTCTGAAATCTTTCACGAAATTCAAAACTAGATAGTATTGTGGAGATGTTGTATTTTAATTACAAATATATCATTACTAACATTATTAATTAGTACTTTAATTTGGTGAGCAATTGTAAAGATTCTCTTTATGAATAAAGAAAGGTGTTACATCTTTGGGAAATGTTTACAATATTTGTGTGGAAGAATGGTGGCCCAATTAGCAAAAATGATTCTGCCAGTTCTTCACTCTAGAGAAGTTAAATGATATCCCACGATAATAGTAGCTGCTGAAAATGATTAACTTCCAGTTAAAATACAAGCATAAAATGCATATCTTGTGTTTTAAAAAATACATTGCAGTTTATGGCAGGCTAATTACAGGCTATATTTGAGTAGTAACTGTGTGCGTTCCCACTGTTGTGGTCTCCAGCTCTTAACATAATATGTCTCCTTGAGAAATGTCTGATTTCATACTTCAGCGTGCTTTAAAAACATCTGACAGGATCAATGAATATAGATGATTTTATTGAAAAAATGTGATCAATTAAATGTTTTTTTGTTTTAACAATCAATTAATGAAAAGAAATATTGAGTCTTGTAGATCAATACTTTTTATTGTTGGGACAGCCATAACACTCAAGTTACACACTGTTGTCTATGATGAAAAGCAACAAAAGAGCACCACTAACAATGGGAGGGTGCTCTGGGCTCAGGGGCATTCAGAATGCTGAACTTGACCTCTGGGGTCACGACACACTATGTGATTAGTGTCAACATGGAATGATGCTGCTGTTTGTCTCACTGTGCTTCCCTTGAGGAGCAAAAAAACACTCCAGTGCAACGGGAAGGTCCTTAACGCTCACACGGCCTCTAATATATTTTCGTTTCCTAATAAAGTCCTTTAGATTTGTATACAAAGGTTAGCATTATTGCTAGCAGGCCTAGTATCATTTTCTCAGTCTGATCAGTCATTTCCAATTAGCCCATTAACTTAGTACTTTAAGTAACTTAGCAGATGAATTAGTAGAGTAAGTTAGTGTGGATATTGCATACATTTTCCCCCTTGGGAATTGAACCCACATCTGTGGTATTGCAAACGCCATATATTTGAGCTACTCAGGACACATTATCAAAAACCTATTAGTATTCTGGCTATTTAGACTAAAATGCTTGGAAAGGCTCATTGTGACATTTTAAATGAAGCAACTGCAGCGATGGCCTATTTGTTTTATTATGTATAAACAAGAACAATTTGAACTGTCTAGCCCTTCAAGGAAGCACAGGGTTCAATGGTGCCATCACAATTTCCCACTGTTATTTACAACTTGGAAACTCACAATAATTGTTAATGACTTTGTAAACACATAGTTGGAATGTTTCTTTTTCTTGCTTATATTTGGGAGCTTTATAAGTTTTCAATTGTTTACATAAATTTGTATAGAATACACAACACCTAGCCAAAACCCAAGATCATCTCATCTCTGTCTACGTGCACTTTACATTTTATATGGGTTCGGTAGGAGAACTAATAACAGATTATTTCATATGTATATCATGTTGTCATGGTCCTGGAAATCTATGAAACAAAGAACTCCTACTGAAAAAACTGATATCCACTCATCCTCCCCTCCCCCAAATGTTCCTTCAGTCTACTGTCAAGTACCAGTTACATAACTGTGCTACTACACCACTAGCAAGCCACAGAAGAAGCTGAAACATTGATTAGGCAACCTAAAATTTCCATAGCCACTAACGTTAACCTCATGTCCAAATTACCTTTGAAAGAAATCCTTTTTTTAAATCATGTAATTAACAAGGGTATTGTATTGAACCTATGGTATAATGTTATCATCATAGGTAATTTAACTCATTAATAGGTTCATAATATTAAAAACAACATATTAAACCGAAATTAGGGTAAAAATGGTAAATCTTCAGTAACATTTCTGAGGTAGCTAGTGCAATAGACCAAGAAAATATTTCTCATGTGTGACAATACAGCAGGGACATTATATTTGTAGCCTATTACTAATGGGCAGATATAAATATATGACAGAACGATTTGCTGGACTTTAACTTAAACTAAGCGTATATCCTAACCTTACTGGGTCAGTAAGTTGAGCTAGAGTACCCTAGTCTGTCTTTGAATTTGGGTTCCCCTCCCCCACACACATGGGTTACTTGTCAATAAGCACTGATTTCCTTTATTTTCTTTAAGTTAGCATATGACTAAATACTCGTTTCAACATCAGATCTTCATTCCTTTTATGTAGCTAGCAATAGTTAATAGTAGCTGGCCAGCTATCTTATTTGTAGTTATGTGTCAAAATATAGCATATCTATAAATCTGTGTTTTCAACATCTTCTTGTCAAAAGTCAATGTTCTAATAATGGTTTGCCTAAAATGATTGGCAGTGATCTGAACAGATCTACGTGTCTTGATAACATATAACCTATAAACCCTGTGAAGTTATACTGTAGCTAGGAGGAGGAAGCAAGTCACCACACGCGCGCACATACACACACATATTTAAATACACTTACACGCGCGCACAAATACACACGCTGCCCATCCCCCATATTTGTTAAATCACCAAAATAAACCTACGTGACAGTAAAATAATTGATCATAACGAAAGAAGAATCGTACTGTACAATGAATGCGACTCGTATTGTAATTTATATTACCAATAACTACAATAAAATCAAAGAAAACACTTACTTAAATGTCCAGATCACACAAGGGGTGCCTTCTCTGCTGTGCTCCTTATATGGAATCTCCTCCTCCACCGCTATTTTCTAAAATATAGTCACAATAAAGCGTTATAAGTCTACTCCAAGATGGCGGCTTGATAGTTAAAATCCCAAATGATCAATGTGTTTTGATTACAGTAGTGTAGCATTTCATTAATCCATTAAAAAATTAGAATGAAGAGCAATTGGGGTACAATGTAAGGTTGCTTGCTAGTGGAGAAAGAGCCAAACGGTTCAGAACCAGCCAACGGCTTCAGACACTGAAACACTGAGGAGTTGACTCTCCAGGCAAAAATGAGGCAGGCCTAGGCAACTCTGCAGTTATGTAGAAACTGGAAGAACACAAAAACATCGAAATGCGTGTCGCAGTAGATTTCTTTCTTTTACATACCATATATGTTTTAATTGTATATGTAGAAAATGCATATATTGAGTACTACGACATTTTGTGAGTAACTATGTAAAAGCTATAATAAATGATACTGGCCTGAAATGTGTGTGGTATGTGCGCTACAATTTGATGCATATGGTGAGGTGCAGACAGTTTTTAAGGTTAAGGCTATTTATAGCAAAATGTAAATAGTACATAAGACACAAAAGAGACAACATTGTTATCTGGGCCTACACCCCACCGTATTACAGGCAAACACGCCTCATCTCGAATACAATGACTGAACTGGTATTTTGCTAAACAAATCATCTAGTCATGGTTATACAACAAAAACAATTTCCACTGCATAGTAGTCACTAACTGTTTTTACATTGACTGCAATACAGATTCACATATCAAATCTAAATTAACGTAATGTCTTTTATTTATTAGATTTTTTTATTGTTGTACAAATATATATTTTTTTCAACTACTCTGCAAATACAAAATGCCTATTGGCTGGACCTATCCTATTCTGGAAGTTTACTTGTTGTATTAACAACATAATGTCTGAATCTCAAATCACATTACTACAAGTCACAGTAGGTACTGCAAGTAAGTACTTCGTGTGTGATGGTGAGGTACATACTGTTTAGTATGTAGCAAGCTAGTATGCCAGTATTAGGACATGTTGCCTTATTATCAAATTGCGTCTCGACATTCAATCATTCTGTAGCGCATAAGAATTACACTAAGTTTGAATATTTAGCTAGAAGAAAATTAAGCATTGTGTTAAATGTTTTTTTTTAATAAACATTTACTTTGACTACAAATAGCATTTTCCACAAATGATTTAAGAATTAAAGTCCATTGTCAACGATTTTGCAAAGCGCTTAGCTCATTGGATGCCCATGATTAAATCAGCGGGTAAACAATATAATTTTGGGGGTTACCGTTCCAATTCATTGTCATTTTTTCATTCATTCAAATACTTTTTTACCTGCAGAGCCAAATATCTGCCTGGGATACTGTGAACTTTCTGACTTCACTGACATCAGAACAGAGATCTTGGGCAAACCAGAAATGGCCCCGAGACATCTATTGGGCGGACATAGCAACAAGGGCTGTGACTTGGGATTCATCAAGCTCTAACGTTGCTAAGGCCACTCACAAAAACTGAATTAATGGTTGCAAAGCATACTTGTGACAATGTGATCAGAGCCCTGGAGAGACTACTCTGACCCATTCTTAGCAATGACACTGATTGGATCCGCAACTCAGGTTGGCACATCCTTCACTGAATGTGTCTGGAAAACCATGCAGGGCACAATTGACGCGGTAAGTAGATTGGCTGGGGGGTGCTGCAGACCCAACCCCGCCCCGTGGCTGATGGGCACAGCTCAGTAATAGCAACAAATAATAATGATAATAACAAAAAAACAAGAATTAGGAAAGAGCAAAATGGGAGCAGTGGGGCTGTGAAGATATTACAACACGTTAACTAGAAGAAGTAAGAAACGGTGTGACACATGGTCAGCTAGTGATAGCAGCTAGTGAGACAGTATGAAAATGTTTCCTATTTTTTTCTGTTACAGTTCGTTATCTGTAAAGGATTAGAACTGCTAATTTAGTTAAACTGCTGGTATTGTTGTTCAGAAATAAACATGAATAAATAAACATTAAATGACAGAACCCAACACTTAGGAACCTTGGAGGTGACACGTTTTAAGTAAGCCGCATGAACGCTTCAAATAAGTTGTAGTAATACGTCCATTGTAATACACAAGTAGGATATTCTAGGTGCTAACTGGCCACTGAAATTTTGTTAGGCACACTGTCGTTAGGCACTTTAGTAAAAAACATGCATGTTAAAAAAAAAAGTTTACTCCTCCACATCACCTCCGGGGCTCTGTATAACACTGTCAAACATAATTTTTTTTTTTTTTTAAAACAACATTCCTATGTGGGTTGACTAATCTGCCAAATTGTTTGTGCCGTTATTTATATTTGGTGTCCTGAAAATCCTGGAATGCATCTTCAATTAAGATGATTGTAATGAACAATTACAATCATGGTAATATGTATTGTCTAGTCAATTAGATTTATTGGTTACAGTCAGTCAACACATTCAAAATTGCCCAAAATGTTTTTACATGGTGACATAACACTACAAAAACCAAATATTGCAAAACAGAAAAAAAGGGAGAATAAGTAAAAATACAGAATGTGAAATGTACAGGAAGACGCACAGGATGGTACTCTTTAAGATGCTCAATTGAGCTAAATTGTAAAAGGAAATTATTCCACAGCTGAGAGGCTTATGGTATAATACACTTTATTAGGTATGTACAAGGCCTGAATATGTCTTCTCATTTTGTAGTTTATTTACTCAGGAAGCACATTTAACACATTCCATTATGTTCCCGGTTCATGTTGCAATGCCAGGAGACACTCGACTATGTAACTTACAAAGGCTGTTGTTGTTCTATTAAAATGGGAGACGAGAGCTATCAACATTTATGGAAACAGTACAATGATAAATGGCAGACTTATAAAAGCATTCAAGGAGATTTTGCAAATGTACTCCCACTTAGTAGCCTGAATTATAGAAACAACAATTCACCTTCAAACCAACCCTCTCCTTGTGGTGCTAGTGAACAAACCAACCCTCTCCTTGTGGTGCTAGTGAACAAACCAACCCTCTCCTTATGGTGCTAGTGAACAAACCAACCCTCTCCTTATGGTGCTAGTGAACAAACCAACCCTCTCCTTGTGGTGCTAGTGAACAAACCAACCCTCTCCTTATGGTGCTAGTGAACAAACCAACCCTCTCCTTATGGTGCTAGTGAACAAACCAACCCTCTCCTTGTGGTGCTAGTGAACAAACCAACCCTCTCCTTATGGTGCTAGTGAACAAACCAACCCTCTCCTTGTGGTGCTAGTGAACAAACCAACCCTCTCCTTATGGTGCTAGGGAACTGCACTTTCACTTTTCCAGGTAACAAAAGCTATAAAAGTATATTTTTGATTTTAAGAAAATTCAGTTGGCGTGAGGATTTTCTGAACTATTCAGTGCTTGTTTTCTCACTTCAACAGAATTTGAGCGTACTGTGTAGAATTTTGCAACCCGCTTCCAGATAGATTCTACTCCCGTCTGCCATGTCTGTCAATGAGGTAGATGACTGCATGTCTTATTGATGCAGATGGAGGAAATGAGGGGCAGCTTATCCACAAAAAATTTACAAAATTGTCCAGGTTCAGAAAAGTACAAATCCATCCTGATCTGCGCATGCTTTGAGTATGGGCCATGGTATTCCATCTGGATTTGCGTTCATGTGGATGTTAACCTCTGGAAAGGCTTACACCCATTGGCTACTGAGAGTGAGAGCACATAGACGTCTGGGAATAGCAGGTGCTTTCATGCACGGTTCAGTGTCACTTGCCTTGAAGCAAACATAGGAGGCATTTAACTCATCTGGATGGCTTGAGTTAATGGGCAGCTCGTGCCCGGGTTTCCCTTCAGCGTCACTTGACAGCTCTTGACTGGGTTTCCCACTTTTATTTGGTCACCAATGTTTTAAAATTATTTTAATGTTAATACTGTAGGGGTAAGAAACTCGATCTAATACCAATTACTAGCTAAAATGTAATAGGCAATGTCAATAAATTGTAGTTCAATTACGCTTGAGCTTTTATGTCACACACAGACTCCACAACCCTTCCGGTCTAGATTATTTATTTATTTTCTTTGTTGGCTATAATCACGGAGTCACATTTTTGTTTCGAGTGAAGTAGGCCAGTTGAAAGTAGAGACAGGATAAGAAGGAGTGGTTTAAAGGATAAGCACTGAGGAAAGAGACTGTGAAAACAAAGCGTGCAGAGTGATGCAATTTATAGTAGAGTCTGAAGCCCCACTGGGCAGAAGACCACCAGTGTAATGGTCATTACTGCACACACCAGAGAAAGACAACTGAAGTGAGTTGTGGGGAAAGAGAAGCTAGAGGAAGACTGTTATTTTCCAGACATGTCAACCCTATGTGTGTGTGTGTGTGTGTGTGTGTGTGGAAGAGAAATATATACGTTTCATAAGGGAAAGAGAAGTCTCCCACTTTTTTCTTTCTACCTCAGATGTTTCCCTGCTCAATAGAACTAGTCCCTAGGAGATCTCCACTGGCCATCTAAACAGCAGAGCCAGTATAGAAGCCTTTTGCCGTAAACCATCACAACACCAGTCGTCAATTTCACCTCAAACTTGTCTAATGTCAACCCTCCCTGAGTAACGTGTGGCGATGAACTGGACCAAGGCGCAGGAGTGGCAAAACAGAAAGTCGATTTATTCAGACCGCTGTGCAACAAAAAATGAAATATGCCTACACGGCTATGGAGCACCACTGCTCCTAACAACACGTAACATGTAACAATCACGGACACAGAGACTAGACACACAAGGGCTTATATACCGTGGTTACAGGAGGCACCTGTTAAGAATCAGGGAGGGATGCGTTCACAGGACATGGGGGAAACAGGACAAAACACACACGATGGCGACTAGAAGGCCGGCGACGTCGAACGCCTAAATCTTTCTGATTGAACTATAGATTAGTGAATAAATTATTCAGGCAGAGGACCAAGTGTCGCTTGAGATGGCAAGCTTGCAGGCAATACATTGTGGAACCTGGGCTGTTTTATTTCTTGATCGATCTAGTCCTCTTCACATTAACATTTAAAAATGGGAAATCTAACTCCGACAGTCCTCCGGAGAGAAGACAATAGAAGCCAAATATTATTGAGGAAAGGAGAAGTTACTCTTTATTTGAAAACAAGAAGAAGTTGTATGTATGCTTCCATGTTGAAGTTACCTGTACAATTTTAATGTAATTTCTTTTTCTTTTTATTACAATTATTTATAACGTTTTAAATGCAACTGACTCATCCTTGAAAAATGGAAATAGTTGATGAAAATCAATGTAGATATTAAGTGTACGCACAGCTCATTTGGCCTCATAAAAAAAACCTGAATCTGATAAAGAATGTATAAGCAAACAAAGACATGAAGGCAGAATATTTGCTTTGATCCTCAGACTGCTAGTCTTACAAGGCCATGTCTGAGTCAGGACTGTGGTTTTGGCAGAAACAAAGAAGCATTTCCTGTAGAGCGTCTTACATAACATGTCATTTATTTGTTTCCCCCCTTAAACAAATGTGCACCTCCAGCATTCCGCAGAACATTTACTGAATTCTACCCACTGTTTATTGCGATGTGGTATCCATTTCAGCAGGACCCTCAATTATCTTAGTCGTGACGTTCCACGTTGTCTGTAATGGCAGCCACCGTGCCTAGCTTTTCTAAATTACTTTTCATCGGAATACAGGGGAGAGATTATTGTAAACTATTTAAAAGCTGCGCAGCCACCCGGAGAGATCATGTCTGCGGAAATAGACTGCAGGATCCCACCCATCCCCCACACTGGCTTGTAAACCCACTTTTGCCTGCCTGGTCACTAACTGCAATAGATAGATTCCACCCCACCCCCTATCCTTTGCTCAGTCATTCAGACTTGGAGAGTCAATAACAAGCTGACATCATCATTGCTTTGTACATTACACTGCTACTTTCATACTACCCACAATATACTAAGATAGGAGCATGTTGGTTAGATAGATACGACTCATAAGGTGTTTCATGGAAAACAGTGGAACTAGAATAGGCTAATGAATGCGCTGTGCCTCGCCTCAGCCTTCTGACATTGAGTTACACATGGAAATATCACAGTGCAGTGTGTTTCTGGATGTGTATTTGTTCTGGGTGTGCAATGTTTTACACATGAAAGCAAGCACTGGCAATACCAGTACCAATTTCTATGACTATCGTGACACAGTAAATAATAGGAGTCCTATGGGCAGAACAGTGTATGTTCTTCATAGAAGGTTACCATGCTGCCCAGAAACCACCTCGATATTTTGGTTATGATTTTAATTTACTATCACTGAACAGGGCTGAGAGCCGTCACGTCTTATAGAATGTGAGCCATGTTACCCCCCCCCCCCCCCCCCCCCC
>JACXGK010001368.1:35781-63025 GCA_016801125.1 Novumbra hubbsi | reverse complement strand
GAGCTGCAGGACTACGTGCAGAAGACCTATCCTGAAGACACCTACAGGTACATGATCTCCCCCCCCCCGAGACAAAAGTTCTGGCTCTTGCTGAACTACGCGCTGCTCTGATCGGTGTCCCCAGGTTGACCCGTACCCTGATGCGTCTCCCGGCGCTACGCCTGATGAGCTCCAGCATCACGGAGGAGCTCTTCTTCACGGGCCTCATCGGGAACGTGCCCATCGACAGCATCATCCCTTACATTCTTAAGATGGAGACGATGGAGACAACACCCAGTTCATAGGTTCCACCGCGTGACCCTCCCCCCGACAATACTAAACATGCCCAAAACCTCTCAGACCCCTCTCAAAACGTCTGTCCGAATGCCCCAGAAAAAAGACCTCTCGGGCCGAATCCCCAATCTCTCTCTCTGGTTTTTGGAACCGCTCTCCGAAAGACGCAAAGTAAAAAGGTGAATCAGTGCGCGTGGCTCTGGGACCATGTGGGATTATGCGTAACCATGGAGTCCCCTGAATGCATGATGAGACTTTGAGTCTGTCTGTTGTCTGGGATTCTGAGCACTTATGTTGCCTTCAAGACAACTTAAAACTTTGAAAGCAACATAAGCTTATTCGGAACTGGAAATCATTTTTTTCTCGGCGGGAGTCAGAAATGTTCAGGCCCGTCGTTTCAAGTTGTCTTGAACGTATCTTTAACATGCAGAGGAGGGAGGAGTCACGGTTGACTTGTCTCTCTCATTAGCACTTTAGCAAAACGACTTCAGTGTGTTGTACAGTCAACGTTTTAGCTAAAGCCTTTTGATATGCTTTTATCTTATGCAAGCCTTTCCAGTTATCGCCTGCGTCTTGCTCTAATCTCGATAAGCTATATTTAACACTTAGCCGACATTGACTAAGAATGAGCGGCGCTTGCCTGAATGTCATTACATGGGTACATTGAGATGTGAATTGGTGTAAAGGTTTGTTCTGTTAGGGTACTTTCAACCTTTCACCATATCTTACAATGGAAAAAAAGAATCATTATCGTGCTCATCCATGCTTCAAGCGCTGTCTGTACTTAGAACGTTTTGGTTGAAATGTCAACCTATTTTTCCTAAATCAGGTACAATACTTTTCTCAGTCTAATAGCAGCTAACCTGGATCCTTAATCTATACAAAGGACGGACAAGCCATTTGTATACTGAGCCACTCCATTCAGGATAATATTAAGTGTACTCTCCACTTCACATAAAACATCAAAAGTCATCTTTTGTCTCAAGCAGAACAAGAGAAAATGTTCAGGTTGATTTGATGTTCTCCATACATTTCGTATTCAAATGTTTCTTGTTCATTTCATAGCAAGTGTTTCCCTAAAACCATATTCCCTATGCCTGTCCATATGAAGACAGTCTTTCACTCATTTACTGACCTATTTCCATGTCTCTGTCTAAAGCGAAATGCACCTTCAATATTAGACCATGATATTTGTTAGATTACGTTGTTTGTGCAATCACCATATTACCATGGCCCCCGCTTAATGTAGCCTTTAACTATTCATGGGAACCGATTGTCCTGCACCTAGTTAGCTAACTTTCATTATTATCATTTATATTATTATACTTTTGTATAATAATAAAATTCGGACACTGAATCCATGGTTAGGGGCAAATCGATGGCTATATCGTTATTTAGCCCTCATTACAATCAAGCATGTGGAACATGCAGTCTAATGTTGATTGGTCCAGTATTTCTAAGGCCTTTTACACATTTCCCCAAAGATGGGCGAGGGTTGGTTTGTGCCGTTCTCTGCATTGTTTTAGGTAGCTTTGTGCAGTTACCGTATGAGTGTGTGTACTACTTTGCAGTAGCTGAGGTACAGTGCTGATTGAAAGTATGTGAACCCCTTCTGCAATCATACGTTTTTTTTATTGTTCTTAAAATTCAAATTTTGCCAGAGCTTTTTATATGACATCATGGGTTTATACTTAACCATTTTGGTTTAGAGCAAATCATGCACGTTTTAGAATAAAAAAAGTTTACTTATTGCAGGTGTCTGGGGAAGGCTAAACGACGTCATATCAGTCATTAGTCCAATGTGAGGCACATCATTTAGAAATGGAGAGCATTTAACATGATAGCTACTTGGCTTAGAAGTAGATGCCCTTCCAAAAATATCCCCAAGATCCACAAGAACTAATCTAAAGATTTACAGACCTCCCTTGCTACATCTCAGGTTACTGTAATTGCTTCAACAGTGACAAGAACATGACTTGAAATGCCATTCAGAGGAAGGTTGCTAGGTAGAAGGCTGAGCTGTTAAAAAAGATACAAACTGCCTGGTTTAGCTGCCACAGACCACCTCAAAAGAAATGTCAGAGACTAATTAGTTGCTATATGTTACGTTTACTTATTTTATTGCTACTAATCGTTGTGCCACAAGATTACTTTGCACCTGCACTAATAATTTTTGTATTTAGTTTTTCTACTACACATGATTTTTCTACTTCAAAATGGAATCGGTCACTATAAACCTGTTATGTCAAATAGAATAGACTGGGGTTCACATACTTTCATGCAACACATTTTGGTTTGTTTGGACAGTGACACCGGATATGTGGTTTATTTTAAATGTGTTAATTTTTTTTTTTAATTTGAGTGTATTTACATCCATTAATCATTAACCCTGTAGGAATAACAACCATTTCATATATAGTCCCCTCTATTTTAGGAAACCAAAGTATTTGGACAAATTAACATAATCTTTAATTTGTCATATTTAGCACTTGCTTTAAAATGATTGAAATCTACAGTTGACTACTGGAATAACTCAAAATGGCAAAAACAAGCAGAAGATGACTGCTTGAAGTCTGCAACCCATAGACATTAACAGATGTCTACAGGTGTCCTCTGTAGTCATGCTCTGCCAGGACTGAGCTGCAGTCATCTTCAGCTCCTCTTTGTTTTGGTGCAGACACTAGCAACTGACACCAAATGCATTGAAAAATCTCTAATCTAGACACAACATTTACAGCTCTCGTGCATAGACAAATATTGCAAAACAAAAATAAAGCTGATTGTCCAAATACTTTTGGTCCTTTTAAATTAAAAAACTGTCCCTCTGTACTTTAACCCCATTACCATTGAATGATTTTAAATCCAAAGTGCTGGAGTACAGAGCCAAAACAATACAACCTATGTCGCTGTCCTAATACTTATTGCCTGCAAGGTGTATAGACCATAGAATTTCCCATGAAGGAGTCAATCAATTTTAAATTCTCAATATAAAAATGCTTTCTCCAAACATTAGCACTTTCTTATCATTGTTTGTCAATCCTTTCTCATTGAATGAAAATCAATCAGCTATATTCCTTTCGTATTCTTGCACAGTTATAATTACGAGACTTAATAGTTTCCTATAAGTACAAACTCTCTGTGTAGAAATGTATTTTGAGTGTGTTATGAGTAATTTAACTAACATTCAACACCTATAGAGCAACACAAGAAAATGTGTATACCTTATCCAAGAGCAACAGTACCAATAACAGTGTGGTATGACATGTGAGGATTATCATTATATTTATAATTATAGGTCTAAATGTTTTAATATCTGGTTTCTTATGACTCTTCTGCGAACTGATATTTGTACTACATGTCATTTCATTAAAATGAATGCATGTCCTTTTTTATACATTTGTATAAAGTTGACAGTTGCCCCATAGAGAAGGAGCATTGTTATTGTTTTTGTACAGTGCATTGTTGTGCATGCAACTGCTTATGCATTTTATTAAATGCTGTAAGAAATATGGTGGTGTTTAAATGTTGTATTAAAAATGTTACTAAGCTCAGCAATTTCAATTTGTTAACTGCAAAACATTGTTTTTTTTTATTGTTTATCATCATTGGTGTGTGGCAGGGTTATACAACGTGTATTAATACGGGAAATGACATGTCGTTTCAAATAATAATTTTCATGGAATGTGTGATTTTCGGTAATTTATAGGTACTTTAACTAATGTTAAAAACTGTTGTAATTTCCCATGCTGATCCCCACTAATGCAAAATAATAATCATTGTATTATACATGTAGTTTAACACGGATATCAAAGTACATAAAAATACAAAGACCAAAGTAATCTGCGTCTGTGACGCAATCAATGCGCGACGAACAATGGATAGGTCGTCTTACACCACGCTGAAATGGTTTGCGTCAACCTATAGTTGCATTCTACGTCATTAATCCAATACTAGATCTGGCGATGTTAGTAGCGACTGAGCATAGGAACGTGGCCCCTATAGTTGGTTTTGGTTCAGCTGTTTGTTGTTTCAGTCTAAATGATACGGTGTAGCTATATAATTACTTAAAATGCCCATGAAAGGAAGATTCCCTATCAGGCGAACGCTGGAGTATCTCAAAAAAGGAGATGTCGTGTTTAAAAATAGAGTAAAGGTTATGACAGTAAATTACAACACAAGCGGAGAGCTTAGCGACGGCGCAAGGTCAGTTTGTGCTATCATATCGCACTGCTAGCTAAGCTACCTGTTGTTAGAGTTGAATATGCCTGTTAATGCCAAAACATGTATATATGTTTTCTATCGCATTGTCATAACGTAAAGATATGCAATCCGGTCTACCAGAAACAACCCACAGTATTGGGCCATGCGTAGTTACAATACTGATGAAATGGCTACCTTTGTGATATTACAGTATTTTCTGTCAGTCTGAAGAATGATCACGATGTCATCATCAACAGTATTGACTTTATAATTTCTGGCCAGGTTAGCCTCATACAAAGCTACTAACTAATGCTCTTTACTTGTTTTACAGAAAATTTGTTTTCTTCAATATTCCACAAATTCAGTACAAAAATCCGTGGGTTCAAATTATGATGTTTAAGAACATGACACCTTCGCCATTCCTGAAGTTTTATCTAGGTGAGTCTCATTCGGTGGACTAGTTACATACATGCATACAGCAAATTGCTGTTCTACTTGAGTTGGGTTTTTAAAGTGATTGTGATTATATCAACTATTTTGACATTTGAGGTCTAACATGTTAGGCTTCTATTTGTTCTCCGCAGATGATGGAGAACAGGTGTTGGTGGATGTGGAGGGAAAAGACCATACACAGATCACACGGCACGTCAAGACGATTCTCGGCAAGACTGAGTAAGTTTTCACTGTCTAAAACAAGCAATTTATTGGTGGACAAGCCTCTGACAACCAGAATGTAAAATCATATTATACTCTAACATACTCCTCAATTTTCATGGGCAGTAGGTCCTTATGCAGCACCGATTTTGAAACAATATTTCCAGACAAGTAATTATTAGCTGGTATTTCGGCGAAACCGGGTTTACTGCTGAACCAGCACGGTTAACATTTATAAATTGATTGCAGAAGTGATGTATTTAGTTAACGGTGGTGCAGCAGCAAATACAATTGAAATATAAAATGTAGTGTCAAGTGCGCTTGAAGATGCTACAACAGTCCACCTTTCATTTTCCTCTGCAAACCAAAGGTGTAATATAGATATAATAAGACTACATAGTCCGCTCTAAATCAAGTGACAAGTGGGGATGAAGATGCCTAAAAACACTGTAGAAAATAAACACCGGTAATGAGGTATATAGTGCGTATATAGAGGTATATAGTGCATATACAATATAAAGGATTCCATTCATGGGAATCGAGAAAACATTTCCAGATTTCTCAAATTATCGTTTTTGTCCAACTTTTGTTATATTTTGCGCACCCTTCCCATTGCAAGGACATTTGAACAGCCTTTTTTATTTAACATAACTATTTGAAAAGGCTCAGCGCCATTATACTTGCAAGTGGAGAGTCCACAATCTTCTTCCTGTGTCTCCCTTCACAGCGAGGTCCTGCAGGCGGAGGCTCTAACCAGGATGGAGGCCTCTAACCCGGCCAATTTTGGGCCTAAGAAGTACTGTCTGAGGGAGTGCATTTGTGAGGTAGAGGGGCAGGTCCCCTGCCCTGGCACGACGCCCTTGCCCAAAGAGATGACAGGGAAATACCGCGCCAGCATGGCAGCCGCGCAGGAATAAGAATGGACTTGGAGAGTTTGAAGGAATTATGGACTGTTATTAGCATGTTTCACCGGAAATATTGTGGATGTTTTTTTTGTATTAAAAAAGAAAAACAAATTACAATTCTGTCTGCTAAATAATAAGAGACCCATAAACTACAATTCATTGAATCAAATTGTGTGAGAACATATTTGCATGTTCTAGTGTCTGACGTGAGTGACAAAAAGGCCCACTTCCCATTGGTCACGTCTTTAATTGCTGTTGAGTGGCAGAGCCCTGATCACTGGACGTAAACAGGCAACACTACTGAAAATTTACTCCACCAGTCAATGGACATTTGCCGCAAATACATTATTCAATGTAATTCATGTTGTTTCAAAATGCTCTGTTGTGTGCAGCACAGTTCCTGGTACACTGCATGCTTAACGACAGCAAACACAATACTGCTTTAGTTCAACAAAGTAACAAGTGCTGTTTCTTGCCCTGCAATGCAAGGAAACCAGTACTTGGATACATAATGAAAGTACTTATTCGACAGAAGACATGGGATCTTGACAACTGCATATGTGATAATACTTGGTTTACGTGCAATTGGTTTAGTGTTGTTCAATTTACCTATGATGTAAAATGCAATATAAAATGCTGCTTATCTTACGTTAAGTTACGTCTAAAGTTATGCCGCAACCTTATGGACACAGTAGATGCCAGATGCTGTGACAGTTAATAGATAATAGCAAAGAATTCTGGATAAATGGACCATTCTGTGCATAGGACCTAAACATCTTCACTGGAGCAATGACGTTGTGTTAATGGGAAATTCTGCTGGGGGATGATTGGCTGAATCAGTTACATAATATGATATTAATACAGACAAAACTTACAGGATTACACAAATATTGAATAACAATTACATTGAGGACTCCTGAACCAGGCTTGGCACGAGAAAAAGAAAGGGTTAAGTGTTAATATTTTCTTTACAGCCAGACACAGAGTGCATTAAAAGATAACATGTAGAGTGAGAACTGGGGCATTTCTCCACAGTGTAAGAGAGTGACCACTGAGAATTATAGTGAAGAGAAGCTAGGCCCTGGATGCAACCCGAAGGTTTTAAGGAACGTGGCTGACAGAGGCAATGTTGCTGCAGATTACAATAAACTTTAAATGCTGCAGATCTCATCTTAATTGGAATTGCTTAGAAACCCTGCAACCCACTTTTGGACTGAATCAAAGCCACTGAAAATATTCGCATTGAAAACCTATTTGGACCACTACGCCAAAGTGCCACATGGTGATATCCTACCCATGAATCATGCACTCACGCTTAAAGCCAAAGCATCCTGCTCTATCAACTCTGACGGTGAACAAACAGAACAAGCTTACAGAAACTCAACCAATTTGAAAGCAAAATAGGATCTTAAAACTGTTTTTGCTGCGTTTGGTTAATTGGAATCCTCTTTCTGTCCGGCGCCGGCCCAGAGGAATGACTTACATGCAGAGCTCGGTTCATTCTGTGTCATGGAAGCACAGCTGTACAGTGCTTAGCTATAATTTAAAGGCAATGGGCTTTCCACTCTCGTGTGAATATCTAACAGCCAAAATGCATCAGTTAGCTATGCTTAGTAATCAGGGGTGTGCTTGAGTGCAGATGAGGCACACTATTCTAGGACAAAACCTACATTGTAAACTATTTAGAGTGAACATCATTAATGAACACCCAATCACTCCCGAAACAATGTGATCTCGAATGCAACCCTGATTCCACATATGGCATCTATTTAGTTGCAGGACTCCGGATCAATGTCCTGCATTAGATACCCAAATAAGCTTCCTCCTGTGGCAAACTAAGGACAAGTATCTTTAACAATGACTACATTTTTAAACTCTGTCGTTTTGTGCTTTTTACCATAGAAATAGAACAAAATCCATACCCCCGGGCTCCAAAATGACACCTTCATAAAGTGAGCGTTATTGGTAAGTACGAGAGCGAGGGAAACACTTAAAAGCATCTCTCGGTAGGCACCCGTCCCGTGCCAGGCCACCTAACACTCGATGACAACCTTCAAGTCTTCAGTGGCTTCCCTTGCCTCAACTGCACTAAACTGACAGATGCAGTTGGCAAGGAACCACTAGTGATCACATCAGAGAGGGGACGAGTGGAGGAAGCGCAGACTATTGAGATGGTCCCTTTGCCATGATTAAACTTGATCACTGGTCTGATAAAGGAATTGTGGCAGCGTCTTGGGAGTAGCTTTCAAAGGGCTTGATAAACGACAGCCACGTTGAGAAGAAAGGTGTGCCGTTAGTGGGTCTTGCTCTTCTGTTCCTGCAGGGTGCGCTGTAGCTCTCTCAGATTCTCCGACAGCAGCTCCACCTCGTCTAGCCTGCGGTTCAGCTTGGCGTCAAATATGTATGCCCGTATGTTATCGATCTGCTGCAGCAGCAGTTCCTCATCGATCACGTCCGCGTCCAGCGTTGCCTCCTCGTCCTCCTCGAAGGGATTGGTTGAGGCTCCCACGGGGTTCGACCCACTAGCCTTTTTGAATGGGATTTCTTTGTTGTCGGCCTCCTCGAAAGGGTTACCCGCCGCCTCCCCCAGCTGCTCCTCCGCGCCCCCCTCGTCCTCAAAGGGGTTGTACGCCTTCTTCCCGTTGGCCACCTCCCTGTGCTCCTTGTGGATCTCCTCGAAGAACGGGTTGGACGGTTCCTCCTCCACTGGAGAGTTGTCTTCCTCCTCAAAGGGGTTGTGGGATGCGCTGTTCTGCTCCTCGCTGCCAGGGGGCGTCACGTCTCCCCCCAACCTCCTTAGGCGCGGTGGCGACTCCTCATTCTGGTCCGTCAGGGCGGGGAAGGCCCTCGTGGACGGGGGGCTCCTCTCAGCCTTAGGGGTCAACTCTTCCTCATCCTCGTCCTCCTGGTCATCCCCTGCATGGAGGCTCTCGGTATTGGCTACGTTCAGTGAGCCCTGCCAGGTGTACACCTGGAACTCCGGGGCCCGGTTCTCCCTCTCCAGCCTCTCCCTGTCCTCCAGGCGCAGCAGCTGGTCCTGCTGAAGAGTCTCTTCCTGGGCCAGCCTCTGGGACAGAGCGATGGCCAGGCTGGTCTGCTGCTGGTCATACTCATCCTGGAGAAACACAGTTTGACAAATGAGAACCTCTGATTTTGGGGGAGGGCGGAGTCTTGCTGGGTCTGGTGCACTGTAATCAAGGAAGGGGCACGCCCTCTGCATTGCTATCCTTGCTATAATATACCAATGCTTAGAACTGTTCTCAGCCTGGACACGACGCTCAGCCGTGGAATACCGGCAACGTCCCCGAAACCCCTAAGACGCCTCCTTGCTTTTATAAACCAGTTACCAAAGAAATGAGAGCAGTGTAAACTGACGCAATGTCAAACCCGTGGTGTACGGTCTCATGTACCACAGGTTATCAGCAAAAGGAACTCCAACCACCCGGTTTATCATCATAACGGTCGCTGTGGTCCGTTGTGATATGACGTCGTTTTCCCCACCTGCAGCTGTCTGAGGTTCTCCTCCAGCATGGCCACCTCGTCAAGCCTCCGGGCCGCCTTGGCCTGCCGCAGGAAGGACTGGATGTTATCGATCTGCTGCAGCAGGGGGTCCTCTAGCTCCCCGCGGGTGTGGAGGGTGTCGGCGGACGGTAGCCAGCCCCCAGCCTTTGTCATGCGGGGGGCCCTGGGAGCCGAGGGAGCCTCTCCGTTGGAGGTTGCGGCTGGGCGGTTCTTCTCCGAATCCTGCCTCCTCTTCTGAGCCTCCTGGGCAGCCTGGCAGGTTAATGGGGAGGTGCACTATTAAGAGCTAGCTTAGCTTTTTAATGCTCATAAGAGCTTTTTCTGGTAGCGTTAGCTTAGCGAATCCTCTGTGGAGCGTAGAGGTTGGGTCGTTGCTCACCAGTCTCTCCTGGGCCAGCCTCTTCTCCTGCTCTTGTCTCCTCTTCTCCTTCAGCTGCTCGTACTTGTCCTTCGTTGGCAGGGACATCAGGCCCAGCAGCTTCTCCTGCAGGATGGATGGACAGAGAAGGATTCAAATTCATATACAGACGGGTCAGAAATGAAAACCTTTGCAATGAGGCGTTTATGCACTGCAAAACCTGTGGAACAGTCAGCAAGAGTTTCTTGCTGATGCGATCTGATAACATCCTGCATCAACATTGTCAGTCACATGGGGAGGAGTAGCTCTTCTGTTTTTTCTTACCACCTTAAAACTATTGAAACACCAGCCAGTTGAACAGTCTTTGTGACTGGAGCTCCGGCCATCCACGACCCAATAATAAACCCTCTTTCTAAAGTAATTCAGAACCTTTCATTTTGCCATCTCAATCCTAAACCAAGGTCAAAGGGCAAGCGGTGGGACAACGTGAGAAATTAAATTGAGGCCTGGCAGGAAAATAAAACAAGTAGTCATTTCATTGACTGGCAAGAGCTCAATCAAGTTCCTCATCTGAGGATCGGGTGGAAGTTGATGTCATTTCTTGCACATGTTTGGGTGCACATTTTATGTGCCTGATTAACGATGGGCCTGTGATTTGTTGATCCTTCATAATAACTCAATGTATTGTACAGATCATGCAGATAACCAATGTTATTTTAGCGCAAATTTGATTTTATTTGTCTTCCCTAACAATTACAATATAAACAAAATTAAGAAAATGTAAAGAGATATGTATAATAATTGACATCCTATTATTCACATTTACTACTTTACAAAGTAGAGCCCAAACTGCGTTTGTTTGGGCTCTACTTTGTTTCAACTGGGTATTCTCCACGGTAATGGAATGGACAGGTTGTTAATGGACATGGAAGTTATCAGAAGGCTAATAAGTGTAGTAGTTAGGCTTGTACTGTTGTAAAGGAATTGGAAAGAATTTTCTTATACATTATATAATTTTCAATTGCAATGAATAGCCAAAAACACAGTTGACTGTGTGTGTGAGGTGATAAAAAAAATACAGAAGCACCGTAACTCTTTAAGGAAGTTAATTAGAATGACTTGCCTACTATCATACAGCCCACACACACCACTTTATAGCCCTAACCATGTACACAGGCCAGGTCATTTGTGTCCCAGCAATATCCTATTCAACAAATAAATAAAAGTGCACAAGTTAGCGAGAGAGAAAGATGCGTTTATAGTACACAGACTCTCTTTGCTCGACATTTTGAAATAATGTCTTTATGAAAACACTAAACTGTACATTGTAAGAACTCTGAGACTGGCCAGGCACAAAATACATGTGCCAGACAGGTTAAAATAATTTAGCAGAGCCGTTTTGTCTTTCGGACACATTTCCATCTAATAGCCTGATTATCAGACAAAATAAATCTACTTATCCCTCATCTTTGCCATATTTTGAATGGGGCACAAATGATTTTGGGTCCCGAACGGATTGGCTATAGATTTTACAAACAAATCGGAGAGATATTTTGAGTGTTGGACAAAAATGTCACAGCTGGGATATACATTTTATGATTCTCTCGCACTTCCTCAGAGGACAGATCGATAAAAGGCTTTATATGGTTACCCATAGCAGAACCATACGTAACCAACGTGTTGCATTAACAACAATTTGCAGAGGATGTTTAGACCATAGTGCCATGAGATCCGTTTATGAAGCTTTTTGCTGATGTGCTTCTGGTGACAGACATCATTAGACGTCTTTAGCTTTCGGGAGTCATGTAGCTTGTCTCACCTGCACGAACAGCGTGGCTGTGTATCGGACCATTCGCTGTAGTTGGAGACTCTTAGGATGTGGTGGTGGCTCTTCTTTGGCTCCCAGCGTGAGGATCCTCTTACTGGGATGAAGACATGGGGCACAATGTAGCTCAGAGACCATGGTGTCAAATGGTCATTTAGCGTTACACTTGAATCCGACCAGCGAATACGTTAAGTTAAAGAGTGTACCTCAGTGCATCGATCAGTTCGTAGTATTTCTGAACTTCCATTCTCAGTCCACCTGCGGTGTCCAGGTTGTAAGTGGTCTCTCCAGCACTGGGAAGGGTAGTTTGAACAAGACAGAATGAGTGACAAACATGCTGAAGGGCTTCAAGGATTCTGTTGAGAGTAATTATCAAACCACATTCACACCTCTACGAGGCAAAAGTGCTCTTGTGAGAACATCCTGTAAGTCTGAGATCTTATCGGAAGATTAGCGTGACATTACATTACATGTATTCGTTCAACGTTTAGAGCTTCTAAAAAGAACCCATGGGTTCCCTCTCTCTTGTTCCTGGCAGCACTGGGGAGGTTACGTGTATTCCTCCTAACGGCTTGTTAGTACTGGTGTAAATTAAATCAGGGACTTTAATGTAATCATTCATTTAACAGTGACAATCAAATATTTGTCTTCAGTAGACACATCATATTTTTACAGACCACTGCTTACTTGCATCTATATCGATCTTGTATATTTCATTACACCTTAGGAGTCATTACTTCGTAATAAAATGTTCTAATGACTTTCCTTCAGTCTCGTACAGGTCCATTATGAGCTATACATTTAATCAGAGATGTATTACCCTACACAGCAAATCGCCTGAGTAAAAAAAATGAATATCAGCCTCATGACCACGTCCAGCTTTCTATTCACCACCTAAATGAGTCGCAAAGACGACAACTACGAGGACGAGTTGAAATGAAATGTCTACGGCCAGGGGAAAGCTCAGGGAAATCAGTTTAGCAAAATCAGTGACACGACTCAAGTCAAAAGCACCGCGGGCAACTCGGTGTGACTTGAGCTTGGCGGCTTTTGTCTTACTTGAGGGACTCCGCCATTCGGATGTACTCTGGAGCCCTCTCGTCCACCTTGTCCATGCACAGCCTCAGCCTCTGAGAGGAACACAGGACGAGGGTGAGTGACAGGCTCCTGTCCTTCAGGCGACCAACCGTGGGGGTCGTGTTCTCGGCAGAGGCGAGTTACCTCGTAGAGCTTGACGATGTCCGGCACGTGGTCCTTCTCCTCCAGCTTCTGCTGCCTCTTCGTCAGGGTGTCCATGCAGTGGCGGCAGCAGCGGATCCTCTCCTCGTCCTTCTCCTCCAGCATGGAGGTGACGCTGCTCAGGCTGCTGAGGCTGCCCCGCCTCGAGCCCATCCCTCCGCCCCCCGCCGGAGGGGACCGCGACCGGCCCGGACTGCCCGGGACGCTGAGGGCCTCCCGCGTCCCGCTGGTCAGCTTGTCTGGAGAGGCGAGGGGGGGGGGGTTCACGGACGTGTGAATGTCAAGCGGCACCGCGGTGTGTTGGGTTTCCATGTACTGGTTTGTGCGCGTGGGGTCCTACTCACAGGCCAGAGCCAGGGGCACAAACTCCATGCACGTCCTGCACATTATGGAGCCGCAGAGACGGCAGTGGTGGCGCCTGTTCCGGAGGTTGAACTTGTTCCCGCAGTCTGGACAGAAAGGAACGTCGGAGTCGTTCACCCAGGAAACGACAGATTTCTCGATGGCTGGGAGGAGAGGGAGAACAGGCATTTCACGGCTAAAACTCGCAGCGGCCTCGTCCGGTGTCATGTGACAGGGGAACGCCGAAGCGCACAGCGAGATGAACCCCGCTTAACTGACCTCTAATCTTCCCAGCGTCGATGTTCATCCTGTCAAACGACGTCAGCTGAAACAGAGCAGGACATACAGGGTGAGTCGTGTCCTGCTAGTGAGGGTGGTGAAACAACAGAATCAGAGCCGGCAGAAATCTGAGGAGGATGTCTGTGGGCGCGTTATCATATCAAGGGCCAACAGCAGGTCAGTGATGCGTTTCGGTCCTCACCTTCTCCAGCCTGATAATCAGCTTGTTGATCTCGATGACGTAGTGGTCGATCCGGGCGGCTCTGTGCTTCTTGAACAGGTCTAGGTGGCTCCTGGTCGCTCCTACAAAGGAGAGGCAGTATAGAGGATCTATCACTGACTAGAGGCAGTCTAAAGCTAGACCAGTACTTACTTACTATTCAGTTAAGATTACTGTTAGCATTTAGTAAATATCGGCTGTGATGTCTTACATGTACAACATGTCCTGTCCAGTGTCACCCCATCCTTCCAGTCTCACCCATGTCCTGTCCAGTGTCATCACCCCCTCCTTCCAGTCTCACCCATGTCCTGTCCAGTGTCATCACCTCTTCCTTCCAGTCTCACCCATGTCCTGTCCAGTGTCATCACCCCCTCCTTCCAGTCTCACCCATGTCCTGTCCGGTGTCATCACCCCCTCCTTCCAGTCTCACCCAGTTCCTGAGGCTCCCACATGTAAGGGTCCACTCCTCCATAGTAGAAGGACTCATAGCTGCTCGGGTCTGGCTTGTCCTCGCCATCCCTCTTCAGCAACTTGTCTTTGGCCTTCTTGGCCTTCTGGACCAGATCTGCAAGCAACACGGATGATTACTTTTCAGTATTCCTTCAAAAAATATTTTGTGTTGTTTTTGTTGTCCTGACATTCATGAAGAACAAATCACACTTAAGGCCTTGCCTAATCTCAACACATACTGGACAAACATGCCTTTTGAATCTCACCAAGCCATTCTAATTCTGATCACGCTGCTTGCTAAACCAGGAAGAAGCACTACACGCTTGGAGGAAAAGGCATACAGTGGCCAACAACCACGATTGACCTCAAGGGTGCTCGATCTACCACAAGGAGTCGCTATGTGCTTCATGAGGCAAGGCTGTTGTCCAATGCCAACCCCAAACACTGGGGAGCCATTTTGCGCAGCATTGTAGGACTGAAACTCCTGGCCACAATAATGCAGCTGTACTGCGAAACAGGGGCTATTCCGCTGCAGCGTTCAAGAACCCCAGTCAGAACTTCGTCTAAACCCACCATTGCCGTTTTTTATGTATTTATTTGTAACTGCATTTACTCCTCCACGGTTTGTAGATTTAGCTTGGTGGAATGGAGTCAGATCTAACAGACTCACTCTTGAGCTGTCCCCTGACGTGTCGGTCATCCCCAGAGTGCTCCTCCTCATAGTGCTCCTGGAGCTGGTAAAAAGACTGCAGGTCCTTCAGGCAGAGTGGACATAGGAAACCCTCCTTCACCTCTCCAGTGCCCTCAAAGGGGGGTGGGTAGCTGGAAGCCATGGGTGTTGTATTAGGGGATGCAGGATGGTAAAAGAGACACCCTGGTATGTGTCCGTCTCATGCCACACCCAACCGAATGTGGCCCCCACTCTTCATCTGCTCCATAATGCCAGAACAGGGCCTGAGAGGCAGATGGGCAGAAACTAACATCCTTAAGTGGAGGAGTGGTCAAGGGTACTGGCAATAACATAACAATAGCAATGCGAATCAGAGTAGTGTCATGGTCTACTGAATGACAACACTGAAACCGCAACAGAGACTAGCTAGAGATGACCAAAACAGCAGTTTATGGCTATCTTGGGTATCAGCAGAATCTTTAGTTAACATTCCACTAACTGTGCTGAAGGGGAAAGTCAACTAAAACACACAGAGATTAGGCTTTGATTACTGAACGCTTGCTAACTAGCTAAGTACACATGTGAACCGTATATGAAAGAATAAACAGACTAGCTAATAACGAGAACTGTCGTCTGTGTTTACAATTTGCGACGTTTGATCAAATTAAAGCTGGTTCAACATATTCAACTAGCCACGAATTTGTTATGACCTTTGCGTTGCTGGCGAAGTAACTCAACGACTTTACTATTCATCTTATTATTCGCTTTTATTAACGTGGTGGTCCTCCGACACACCATGTCAGATTGTAACGTTAAACTATCTGTTTAGGGGCACATTACCTGGCGTATTTATAGTCGATATGGACATCTGCCGATCTAGCCAGTCCAGGTAGCGAACACAGTATTTACATATGCAATACAGCAATCCAGTTAGAAAAGATTAATGTAAGCTAAATGCTAAGTAAATATCTAACGTTAGCTACTGTTAGCTACTGCTAGTTAGCGGCTAGTAGAGTGCTAACGTTTCGGCAGTATTGCAGTACTGTGTGAGCACAGACCCTTTCCAATGACGCACAATCCAAAGAAACTTGTAACTATATATGTACTTACAGGTCGACGTGTACGCTTGATAAGTAGTTTATGATTTAAAATGTTGACAGCTCGTTTGTATCTGCTGCTACACTCAACTATTGAAATGTAAGAGAGCCTGTCTAGTCATATGATTACCATACAGCCGAGACGGGAGGATTGCATGGCCAAAAAGCATGTGAATGGGAATATCAAAAGGCACGTTGACCACTTTCTTTTTCCTATCTGTGCAATCGTAGAACAAGATTAAACAAGATAAATGTATCAAAAGATATATGTTACTGTACACACATAAACACAATGAACATCACAGTGCACTGGAAACAAACGGAAGAGAGAAGTGAGAATGTCCATGCGGGAGAAGATGTCTGAGGACTTCAGTCCAGAGACCTATCACCCAGACCTCAGGATGTGCACACAAGCTACTCCTCACCCGTGGGTTAGGGTTAGGGTACAACACTGGCTAAAGCTTGGGAAGCACAAAGTAAAATTGTGCTGAATTTGGGCCATAGCCTTGGCACTCAAACATTACTATTAATTGTTAGGTAAGGGGAAAAAGTTAGCTAAGGGTTATGTTAGGGTTGGTACTATATCCCCTTTCACACTTTCATGTCCCTCATACGCAACCACCTTTCTGCTTTCCTCACAGCCACATCTCAATTCTGACACAAATGTAGTGATTCGGGGTAGCCCTGACTGATCACTGTCAAAAACCTCATGACAAGATCGCTATAAAATATAATTCTGTCATCTGTTACCAGTGACCAACATGCATAATGAGGTGAATGTGACTAATGAGACACCAAAGAGTGTCAGGTTCAACATGCTTCAATCCTGCATGTCTGACCCTATCAGAGACCAGGGCTTCTCTAAGGCTTGCACTGCCAATGGGGTAAGAAGTGGCTACATGGTTCACAGACATTTGACATATGACATTTGTATATGCACTGGGGTCAATAACACCAAGTCAGTTGAACTTCAGGGATATCAATCTGTCCAGTTTGGAAGCATAAGTAAATCAGTTAATCAACGTCACCTGCTTTGGTGCAAATAAAGTTGACAACAGGTGCACTGGAGAGGCAACAGCAAGACCACCCAACAAAAGGGAATGGTTTTGATGGTGTCAAAGGGCCGTAGAAGGGCATCAACCCAGCAGCAGGAGTACTGCCAGAGCCCTGTGGATGATTATGACCAAACTGACTCTGTGGGGGTGGCATGTGGGCCTGGTGTCCTCTAGTGGGACCTGTGCTCACAGCCCAGCAGCTTGATTGGCATTCGCCAGAGAAGACCAGAATTTGCAGGTCTGCCATTGGTGCCGGGTTCTCTTCACAAATAAGAGCAGGTTCACACTGAGCACATTTGACAGACGTGAAAGGGTCTGGAGACGCTCTAGTTAATGTTATGCTGCCTGCAACGTCATTCAGCATGACTGGTTTGTCAGTGGGTCACGGATGGTCTGGGCAGGAATATTCTTGTAGGGTCTAGCCAACGGTACCTTGACTGCTGTTAGGTACCTGGATGAAATCCTCACACCCTTCGTCAGACCATATGCTGATTCAGTGGGCCCTGGGTTCCTTCTGGTTCAGGACAATGCCCAACCCAATGTGGCCAGATTGTGCATGCAGGTCCTGGATGACAAAGGCATTGATGGCCCTTACGTTCCCCTACCTGAATCTAATTGAAAACTTCTGGGGCTGTCCAGCAGCTCACTGAACTCCAGGACACCATCTGCCGTCTCACCAGGAGCATGCCCAGACGTTGTGGGGAGGGCATACAGGCATGTAGCGGCCATACACACTACTGAGTCCCATTATGAGTTGCTGTGATAAAATGTAGGAAATATGAAACCAAAGGATTTTGGTTTTTATTGAACGTTGTTATGTAATTTCGTTCTCAACGAATTACACAATGCACAGTAAAGATTTTGATCTTTAATATATTTCCTTCATCGAGACCTGATTTGTGATTAAAGTGTTCCCTTCATTTGTTTGAGAAGTGTAGTTGTTAAGAGAAGATTCTTTGCCAGGAATAGGGTATCTGGTAACAGCTGGTTGTTTTTTTTCTGTTTAGAAATAATATATATCCTATACAAAATAACAATTAACAATAATAAATAAATAAACATATTTATATTTTATTTAGCCTATCACCTGTATATAAAATTGATATAACAATTTATAAAATATGCATGTCGTGTTTTGGATTGGTAATATAATACCTCTTTAACTCTTCTCTTTAGATAGAAATGTCACTGTCATTTTACAAACTGTTTTGTCAGCCTTGTTCTTAATGTCTGAACAATAATAAAGGTCACATGCTGTTGGTCTTATGCAGCCTGACACAACATTGTAAACAACTTTAAATAGAACAAACATGTTTGGCATATAGCATTCACAGTTTCACAATATGATTCCTGCACTATTCTCTATCTACAGGGGAGGCTTGGGATAGTTTCCTGGTATGCTGGTGTTATGTTCAGGTTGTGGTCTAGTGAACAAGCTTCTAGTCCAATAGAGGGAAGCCCGGTTGTGCTTAGCTGGATACATCGCCAGTTGTTTAAGGGTGGTCTCAGACTGGTCAAGTTGTGGTCTAGAGGACTTTGGTCACAAGGAAGAATTGTGCTTCTGGAATTGCCATCAAAGTAACTTTGGTGTTCATCGTGTTCAACTTCCAGTCTTTCCTCACATCATTCAGATCATAATTCAATATACAGGATTGTACTTCACTGTACACCTGCTCGTTAATGCAAACGAGCACGTGTATAGTGAAGTGAACATTTCACATTATGACCGTTTGAAACAATATTTAATGTATTACCCTGCTAGCCATTTGATTTGATTGTGAATGGGCACATCTTTTTGTAATGTGCATCATTATTTGTTTTTGGGCATTCTCTAATAGTGCTTTCAAGGTAATTCCATGACAGTAATGTGTTCTAAAGCACTGGCTAATGGATAGATTGAGTTGAGGGAAAGAGAGTGTGATCTAGATATTTATTATTTAACTGTTAAAACCAAGGGTTTTAAAAACGACAAAGTGGAGCAGCGCAATATGCACACCGCTGACACACTCTCACTCACACTCCCGTACTCAAAGTACCCACATTTGATCAAAGAACATACGTGCATTCAGTCCACCCTTCAGTCTCCTGCAAGTGATTTTGTATTTTTACATGTGTGGACTTCCTATGTTTTGATCATAGAGTTAACTACTTCATTACACTAATCACATGTTCATATGGTATGAATAGAAAGGAATGATTGCCGATCCCTGTCACACATGCAAGCATACCATGCCCTCTGATGGGTAGGCACAGGGACAATAGAATTATGATGAGGAAGAAAAGCAGTCAAACAATATGCAATGTTTAAGGAAGTGGACAGTTAACAATGCAGTGCGTTTTCACAGTACCTAACCCTCCAAACTCTGTTTTTCTCTCTCCGTTTTCTGACTAAAAGAGATTTCCTCCTTTTACGTTTTGTATCATCAGAAGCGAAGTTCAGTTTGTCCTGACAGGCTGTCAGTGTGAAGTCTATGTGACGTGAAACGGCTAGCTCGTGGGCGATCTGGCAACCAATCGGCCTGGAGCCGTGATCTGAATCTTCTGAGTGCATGTTGCCTATCAGCATCAGCCGACTGGTCTGTTAAGCAATACGTCGTTTCATACATTATGATAATGTTTTCAGCTATGTGCTTGACACAACTCACGTGCACATTTTTTTCTGTCAATATACGGTATTGACAGTAAGAAGCCAATTATATAGGAGAGTATCTTGACAGGCAGACTGCCTCTTGTGAAGCCAATTGACTTGCGTTAATTAGCGTGACAAGAACTTTGCCTCTGTAATTGCGTTGTCAGTGTTACCACATTCGTGTTCACCTCTTAAAGCTCGCTAAAACTAAACGTCATAGATCCGGTCAAAATATGTTATTAACCAGTTCAGTGTTAGTAGACTGCAAAGGATGTAGGCTATTTCTGATTAAATCTGGATTTCAAAAGAAAAGCATTCAGTGGTAGACCAAATATCATTGATCCGGACCGAAGCATTTTTATTGTATAACAGTTGTAGATACATAATAAGCTTTAAGGCAAAAGTAACAGAAGATGTACAACAATTAATCCGTTTTTTATCATGCAGGTATATTGATTTAGAAAAATAATCCAGTGACTCACTATATTTTTTCAGGGGAATGTTCCTTTGTATTGTACATGTGGACCTAAATTACAAATAAAAACTACAGGCCAGTTAGGCTCTATGTCTAATAAATGTTGTCTCTATAACTCATTGTACCCGATAATTTATCCGATAAAAGTGTCCTCTCAGAGCCAAACAATTTCCCCGAGATGCGTCGCTTAATTTTTCTCTCAATAGGCTTAAATGGCAAACTAATATATTTCTGAGCATCTCATGGCAAAAATATTGGTCCAACAACCAACACAGCTATTTACTAACTTAATTTGTCTTATGAGCTTTATGCATTTCAAACACGCTTTCCACAAAATAATACTATCTAATTTCAACGTTTTTTTATTGATAATAAATAATTGTTTTGCCTATTCTTATTTTCATAAGTTTAGCACTTTTCTCACACTCAAGGTCTGAGGACGTTTTCTGGATACCCTTCATGAAAACTGCTTGCCAAAACTACAGGATACCAAAGGCAGTCTGTTAATAAACCAAGAATAATTAAATCCATTTCTACACTTTATTTTTTACATCACAGTAAATCACTCGCACACACCACCTTTACCCGTCACTCTTGATCAGTCAAATCCTCATCTGGTGTGGACCTTTTACCCGGGTGCTGTCTCTTCTCCTCCGCACGACTCTTGGTCACGTTGTCCAATAGCTCAAGCAACAGGTTGGCCTTACTGCAGCCTGGGTCCATCACGTCACAAGGACTGTTGGCGCTGAAATCCTGGCTGGTGTTATCCCAGTAGCGTTTGCCAGGGTGTTGGCGCTTCTCCAACTCCTGGAGATCCACTGCGTCTGACTCGTCGTCCACATCACGTCGGCCGGGATGTTGGCGCTTGTTGTACACAATCGGGTTGCGCTTGCCTGGGTGCTGACGTTTGGAGAGTTCACTAAGAAATGCGGGGTTCTCTGTAATCTGCTCCAGGATTGAGCGCTTGCCTGGATGTTGCCTTCTCTGGAGCTCCACAAAAGAGTCAATTTCGTCCTCGCGTTTTCCCGGGTGCTGTCGTTTTTCGACCTCCATATAGTCTTCGTCCTCATCCTCCTCTCGCTTACCGGGGTGCTGTCTTTTCTCCAGCTCATCCTGGTACCTCTTACCGGGGTGCTGCCGTTTCACCATCCAGACTGGCTGAGAGAACTGTCCATCTGTACGAAAATAAAGCATTATCATTGTAGGCACAGGGGAAAAGGTCAATTCACTGCCTCTTGTTATTCCACGCAAGTATAATTGAAAAGACAAACTTTTTAATACCATGTCATTTAAGCGCAAAAATGTAGCGTTTAATACGCCCCTCTCCTCCAACGTTACGGAAAGGATCATGTGCTTTGGTGCCAAGATTAACTGGAATATGTGCTGGTGAATACTGGGTGTGTTTTACGCGCGCTTGTCTGGATGCCATGGCAAAATATTAATTTTTAATAAATCAAAAAACTTTATCTAATGAGGTTTGTCTTCCGAAAACATTAATGAAATGATGTTGAAATGCTGTATTATTTGCTTCTAGAAATCACGCAACTAATCGACATTATATGTCCTTGTTTAATTTAGTTTGTAGAATAGGAATACTTTCAAGTCGTTTGGTAATTTTTGTTCAGTAGTTTGGTGAGAAATTCAATGTAAAGCCATATAACTATAGGGCCAAATTGCTGAAAACAAAACCCCAAACCAACCATTACGCACCGTTCGCGCCATCTTCAGCCTCTATTTGCTTGAGGATAGAACGAAGTAGCAGGCTCTCTGCTCTCTGTAAGATGATGTCGTCTATAGTCTGGTGGTCTCCAGTATCTTCCTCGGGGGGAATGCCCTGTCCTCGTGCCAAGGTTAGGTTGCAGACCGCAAAAGTTGTCAGAATGATAAGGCAGCGGGACTTCATGGTAACTTTTCTTTTCTTTGAAAACAAGACAATATATCAAACTTAGTTGACATTAAGATGTGCTACTTATAAAAAGCATGCAGAGATTGGCATTGTTTTGTTCGCTGTTTTACGCACATATAGGCCTATTAGGTTCCACTGTTGTTGCGTACAACTAAAAAATAATTTCTAAATTGATATTTGAAAAAAACGTTGCAATACAGAAACACAGTGTCTAGAAATATTATCGAAAGTAAAAAATGAAGTGATCTAAACTTACCTTAGTAAGCGTTCTGGCTATTGTATTATGTCGCCAAACCTGGCAGCAAGCAAGCTAGAACGATGGTTCTTAGTCTCTCACAGCGGTTGGTCACGGTTAGTGACGTCGATGCCAAGTTTAGAGGTATGTGCAGATACAACGCGTCCAGCCATTTATAGTCAGCGGTTACCCCCGTCACAACAACCACGCTGAAATTTCATAGGATTCCTGGTCTCCATTGATGTCACAAATTCGTGCGCAATTGGATTAAAGTCGATTCTAAACTCTAGAGGACACCGTCTGGTTCTTCTCTTGGGCTCCATCTGGGCCCGCGGCCGAATCTAAGGGAATGAAATGACACTTGATTATGATGACTTCGAGAGGGAATTCATTCATAAATGTTCTAATCATATTTGAGTGTGGTGGTGCGTAATTTGGCAGAACGCCGATTTAAATTCATTCACTTATTTTGCCACTGGGGCTATTTCAATTTCCAAAGTCGTTTGTTAAGATTAAACTAAATGTCAACCAGCCATAGGCATTCACGGTTGCATCATTTCTGGAGATGTGTGGTGGGCCATCTCCATAGCACAAATTTTCCCATTTGAATACCATTAAACTGGGTGTATGGCTCAACCATGGAATGCTGAATGGCCGTAAGCCTGGTACAATTAAGCAATGCAGGGGTTGTGGTGTTTGGCCAATATACCATAGATTATGGCTGTATTTGATGCAATGCAAAGGACCTCTAGTTATGTTGTATTGGTCACATGCCACTAACTCCTGAATATCCTTATTTGATATTGTAAACTGGTTAGCAACATAAGTAAAACAATAACACGTTTTCGTAGTTGCACAGAACCTCTTATTAACCAGGTGGGTTGAATCACTGGCATCACCAGGCACTCTGCAATGCGTTGTGCCTAACAACAGCTCTTAGCCATGGTATATCGGTTATAGACCAAACCTCCGTGTGTCCAGATGTTTACAAATACCATGGCTTTTAAGATTCAATTGACCTTGATTTGTATTTGAAAATCTATTGTATTGTAATGACTCATTGTTTGTGTTGTTTATTTTTTGCATCTCTTTTGCTAAATTTCAGGATGGGTGCTAACACTTTTTGTGTCGACTGTACAAAGGCTGAATCCAGGCACTTTGCATTGCACTTAGCATGGTGTATTGGCTATATAACCCCCCTGCATTACTGCTTAGGTATAGACTAAGGTAATACACGTACGGTTCTGTGAGAATCAATAATTGGAAGAGTGCATTAAAAAATAGATCGCTAGCCACAAAACAAGTCATTGTTAGCCCAGATGGCTACATTTGGGCCTCATTACCCAGACCAATAGGGACTGTCCTCAGACGGCCCATTACCGGCTTTGCTTCATGCGCCTGGCGGAATCTCTTAGTAGCGCCAACAATATTCTCATAATTTGCGAAGCAACTCCAACAGGTCGTTTGAAATTCTTTCGAGACGACACTCCTGTACAGTCAGTCACTGAGAGATGATGGAGGATGTATGGCATAATGACCTGTTTAAAATGTGCAGTCACGTTCAGTGCTTATCCGCATGGTTAAATGCCAAATGAGTGGCTTCTTATTGGACCTTTGAGACGCACGGTATCTAGTATGTTTTGGCTGCTGGATGAAATACGATTTCCACTTCTCTCCTGTTTGATGAGGGTTAGAGCAGTGATCTGTGTCTTATCTGACCTTTTTCCCTGATGGTGTGGATAATGTTCAGCACACATTCAGACACACTGGTTTTTGTCCACTGGTCAGGAAGTCCTACATTTGCGTCCATACTGCCGTACTAACTGTTAGTCACTCTGGATAAAAGAGTCTACTAATAAATGTAAAATGTATAATGTGATAAACCACAACAAAGCAATGTATGGGCTGTAATATGTGCTGGCTACACATTTCGGCTACACATTTCGGGCTTATTTTGCATTAGATCCATGATACCTTTTATTCTAATATTCCGTAGGAGTAGAACATGTTACTTGTGTTCTCGGCTCAGATTAGTTGAAGCCTAGTACTAGAGGATGGTCACAAATTAAATGTGATTTCTTTCCGTTGAAATAAAACGTAAGTCCCCTAAATTTCTTCATTCTGTTTGTGACAATTATTTTATACCCCTATTTTCCTCATCCTGGTAGATTTCGTTGGCCCACCTGCAAAGACCCACGTTGGCCCGCCTTAGTGGTCCAAAATAAAAACAGGTGGTAAAAAAAGGTGTTGAAAAGGATTGAAATCAGATGCCAGGAACGCCTCCAGACAAGATACTTCAAATTTCCAACCAGACATTAAAGAAAATCTACCCCATGCAAAAGCAAACCGAGGAAATTCTGCCAAATGGAAGTTCTTCTGTGAAACACCAGTGGCAGTTTGAAGGACCGGAGCTTTAACCCCAGTCTTTACTCAGAGAGACGTAACTTAGCAGTTGTCCGGTTGCAAGGTATTTAACTACACAGAACAGTACAGTACTTGTCAGTAGAGGAACGTGGCTAGAGACAGAAGCACAATTAACACCAGCGCATGTCTGACCCGTTAGGCTTTCACAGCTGCAGTTGTCTTCGTGCCGCCCCAACTGTAATTATAGTATGTAAAGACGCTGATCGCGGTCCAATTAATTATGCGCCCTGTTCTCAGCAGAGTTGGGATTTTTTTTTCTAGCCTGTGTGAGGCTGATGCTCACTAAACCTGGTTAATGGTAAAAGTGCGGTATTGTGATTTGATTCATTGTGTGCAAGGCTTCAGATATATGAAGCCTGTAAAAGAAGAAACAAGGAAGCATCTAATTAGCAAGGTATATGGAGATGATCAATCAAGTGTATTTATAAATGTGTTGTTTTTTCAAAAACACCCAGAGGTGTTCCTCTCCATGTGTGTTCAGACATCTCAACGGATGCCATCAATAGCAAAGTCCGTGTTAAAACACTTTTCAAGAAAAAGCACATTAACGTCCTGGAGTAGCCTAGCCAGTCTCCAGACCTTAATCCCATATAAAATCTGTGGGGGGAGCTGATGGTTCGAGTTGCCAAACAGCAGCCTTGAAACCTTAATGACTTGGAGAGGATCTGCAAAGAGGAGTGGGACTAAATCCCTCCTAAGATGTGTGCAAACCTGGTGGCCAACTACAAGAAACATCTGACCTCTGTGATTGCCAACAAGGGTTTTGCCACCAAGTACAAAGTCATGTTTTGCAAAGGGGTCAAATACTTATTTCACTGAGTAAAATGCAAATCAATTAATAACTTATTTGAAATGCGTTTTTCTGGATTTTCTGTTATTTTGTCTCTCAAATAAACCTACCATTAAAATTGTAGACTGATCATTTCTCAGTGGGCAAATGTACATAATTAACAGGTGATCAAATAGTTTTCCTCCCCTGTAGAATCATAGAGATGCTTAGAGGGCACCACTGGGAGAAAACATGTTCCAACATAGACATTAAAGGCATTCACCATTTACCTACTGAATGTTTTTCTCCAGGACTAGACTGAAGATGTCCCTGTGAAACCTGGCCCATAGAGATGTCCCTGTGAAACCTGGCCCGTAGAGATGTCTCTGTGAAACCTGGCCCATAGAGATGTCCCTGTGAAACCTGGCCCATAGAGATGTCCCTGTGAAACCTGGCCCATAGAGATGTCCCTGTGAAACCTGGCCCGTAGAGATGTCTCTGTGAAACCTGGCCCATAGAGATGTCCCTGTGAAACCTGGCCCATAGAGATGTCCCTGTGAAACCTGGCCCGTAGAGATGTCTCTGTGAAACCTGTCCCATAGAGATGTCCCTGTGAAACCTGGCCCATAGAGATGCCCCTGTGAAACCTGGCCCGTAGAGATGTATCAATCCAAGCATTCAGAGCAGAGAAATACTCAAGTACTCAAAGATGGATGTTCCATTCTTTAATGATACTGTTGGCAGGGTCTAAACTCAATTAAACATACCTTTTGTATGTATGTGGTGCTCGGTGGAGTGACGCTTACGGGACCAACACTATAATTAAGACAATGGGCTTTCTTTAACCTCCATACAAAGCGGGCTGGAGGAAAAGTAAACAATAAGAGGACAATTTTAAATATACCCTCTATGATAAAGCTCATCCACCTACACCACATCCATTGTTGACTTCCCTTTATTTACTTAATTTAATCGTGAGGATTTAAATAAAACCTTAAATGTTGGACACGTTCAGGCAGAAATGTGTTATGTGTCAGTAAGCTATCAATTGTGCACTAGTCTTGACACCATAACTTGTCCTCTAAACTGTTTAAAGACCTTAGGCTGAACCCTACAGCTCCCAAACTGCTTACTGCTTCAGTAAGGTGTGGATTCTCAGATTGTTCCTAAAGATTTCCTCCATTCAGAACCAAAAACAGAAACAGAAAGGCTGTGCTCTCAAGAGAATTTCAGTGGAAATGAATCCTATGTTGAGAGAAACCAACATCAAAAAAGTCACAAAATGAGTCGGCAAGTATCCCTTAAGTTCTGGACATCTGACTTGGGTGGGTGTAAATCAAAGGTCACCCAACCACGAGAGAGAAAACACCAGTGGGGTCACAAAATAAGTCAAATCTAACTGTCAGTAGTGTGAATAATATAAATAGACACCTGGCCAGACAGCTGTCTTGGACAGAAGACCCCTTCCCTGTTAGGTGTACCATCCGCCCCTGAGAGACACCTGGCCGGACATCTGTCTGAGACAGAAGACCCCTTCCCTGTTAGGTGTACCATCCGCCCCTGAGAGACACCTGGCCGGACATCTGTCTGAGACAGAAGACCCCTTCCCTGTTAGGTGTACCATCCGCCCCTGAGAGACACCTGACCAGACATCTGTCTGAGACAGAAGACCCCTTCCCTGTTAGGTGTACCATCCGCCCCTGAGAGACACCTGGCC
>JACXGK010001368.1:13912-35681 GCA_016801125.1 Novumbra hubbsi | reverse complement strand
GAGTGACACCATGACACCCGCCTCCCCCCTGGCCGTCACCGGTGCTGCACCGATGGAGGTCACCGTGAGTGACGGGTACAGGCTCTGGTCATGGATCCGAACGTGTCGTGACGGGGCCGCCTGACACTGAGGTTACCGGAGGTCCGGAAGCTTTCCTACTTCACAGTTTTCCTGGCTCTGAGCGACCGTTGCTCAGCGGTCAGAACCCAGGACACCCAGTGCATGTTCACTGTAAACGGATGGTTTGTGTGAATGATGGACGTCATTGGTTGAAACCAAAGGATGTTATTATAATGGGCTTTTGTTTTAACATTAAGTCGGGCTTTGATAGACGCACTCATTGTTCCACGTGTTTCCTTGTTGTCCGTTTGATGCAATGTGATTTGAGACGCGTAATATCGAGCTGTGTTTTAAAAGCAAATGCAATTAGAGGGTCGTTTATTGAAGTTGTAGTCTCACGGGTACGTGTCGTGCCTAGTGAGGCCTGAGTGAGTTACAGTCAGCCCATCTTCAGCCTCATTGACTCCCCCTCACTAGTCTGTGCAGCCTGTGGATTCATCCATCAGTTGCAGCTCATTCTTATTCAATGCCATCGGGGCCGACGTGTACCCAAAAGATGCATGGAAACCAATGAGTCTTAAACATTTTGAAGTTTCCAAAATTATTTGCACATGAAGCCACGTTATACTGAGGTCTCTTATGCAGATGACGCACGCTTAATCAAAAACACAAAAAGCATAAAAAATTAGCTGCATCCAATGGTTTCAGTACAGTGCCTGCTGTATTCATGCAGACAATAACACCACAGTTGATCAGAACCAATGTTGACTTTATTATTTGTTTTTGTTATTTAAGGAAAGACATGGTTACTGTTCCTGTACCGGATGCTTATTTTATTTCAACATTTATATAACCCATCAGTTTTGCTTGTAGGTAAGCCTCTATTCCATCCAGATGCCCCGATAATTTTACTCAGGGACATATTTCACACTAATCATGTGATGCCCTGAGATAATAAATCTCTGAGAGGATTTGTAGGGCCTGGCTTCTCTGAAACATTTTTATGTTACCAAGCAAGTCAGTAAAGAACAAATACTGGTTCTAGGATGGTCCAGTTGTCTAGGCACTGCCTTTTCTGCAAATGTACTGCTAGAACATGGGTTTGAATCCAGCCCAATGCTCTTTCAGCAAAAACACTCTCCTCTAAAAAAAAAGTAGCAAGATTTACACTGATGTTTTAACATTTACAGTGCAAATATTTACAAAACAATGCCTTTCTGTGGCAATGAGGTATGGAATTAGAAAAGGTTACTGGCCGCAATGCTTGTGGGATGGGGCAGGCATATGTTACCAATACTGGTGTGGTAGAACAAAATAGAATTTGTCATTCATCAATCCGGAAGGATGTCCCCGGATTTGGGGGTGGGGGTGGGGGCGGGGTAGGGGGCACAGCCCCAACTTCAATGCCTGCAGTTGCCAGCAAACCTGATGATGCGTTTGATGTTGTGCTGTGCCACTCGTTTGGTGAACAGAGAGTGAAACATAGGGATGAAAACACACCCTGGGGGGGGACCCACTTTTAAGAGTCATCTGAACGAGGTTTAACAACCTATCCTTAAGCCTGAGATGTTTGTGTGTGTGAATGTGTGTTGTATATATGTTTGTTTGTATATGTGTGTGTCTGTGTGTGTAAGTGTGTGTGTGTATATGTGTGTGTGTGTACATCTGTGTGTGTGTATATGTGTGTGTGTGTGTGTGTACATCAGTGCGTGTGTGTGTACATCTGTGTGTGTGTGTGTGCATAAAGTGCACAACCGTAACAGCCTCTGTGTGTGTAGGTGTGATCGTGCTGCATGATGTCCTCAGGCAAATTGTTGTTGATGTAAACATCATACTTCTTTGGTGTTCTATTCATTTCCTTTAATTTCTTTTACATTTTATTTGGAACTGTTTGACCGCCGTGTTACCTTTCCCTTAGCAACCCCACTCCCACTCTAGTTCCTGTTTCCCACCCTTTGCTTCCCTTAGCCCCTCCCTTCTATCTCTGCTTGACGCCCACCTCCGTTCCTTGTCGTTTATAGTATAATATGCATATGGATCAATTCACTTTAATGGAATCAGATTCAAATTATTTATGTCCATTGGCTGGCCAAGTCTCTCCATATGTCCCAACAGTACTATTTGTGAAGTTTCTTGAAGCTGCATGCTTCGCTCGATTGTGGCTGCGAGGCCAAAGTCATCACTCTGATGTCACTCGTAGCTGTTCTCTCGTAGTGAATCTCCCTCCATCGTTCATAACGACCAAGGGTATGCCGGAAACCCGACGCACAGGCGGAGCGAGTGAAAACAACGTTTGCATTATTCATCGTCGGATTTCATTCGCTGCGTAGCGCAACTCTGAGAATCCCATTATCTCTCAATAAGCTGAGGGATGGCTGTATGTTTTCAGAGGGAGACAGTGTTTAGTGCTCTGATACCACATGCTACGTAGCTCACTCATCATCATCATCGCTCCCTCTATATGCTTCCCCCTCTTTCTTTTCTCCCTCTCTTTGTCAGGTAATGTCAGGGACCCAGGATAATAGAGGAAGATTGAGGTGGTCTTTCCTCCTCAATGTCTCAGTTAATGCCGATGTTAGAGTCATGTATTTCTGATACTCAAGGTAGCCGCTTTTGTTTTTGGAGAAGCATTAACATTTTGGAGGTTGTGCACCAACTGAATACCGTGAACAATACTATAGCTTCTTAGTAACTGGATTCTGTTTGTTGGGCACAGTAACAGGAGGGAGTTTGTTGGGCACAGTAACAGGAGGGAGTTTGTTGGGCACAGTAACAGGAGGGAGTTTGTTGGGCACCAAGTTGGCTTAGCAGCCGCACACGTGCGTACATGCAAAGTCTTGACGTCACTGGAAATAACAGTTGTCTCCCAGAATCACTCGTGAACATTGTTTAAATATGATTACGCTGTTCCTAGTCCTTTCAACTCCCAACTGGAGTGCACTGCATCGTTTTCGCTTAAGCGAAAGGTCCGTCAGCCATAGCCAAGACCTTGTGACCCTTTGACCTGTCAGTTGTCATGGAGATGACCTCCCTCGTTCCCATACTGCTAGAGAGGTCATATAGAGCCTTCAGAGTGGCATGGTCAGCTGTCTAACTTGACCGTTGTTGACGTCACCCGTTGCCACTGAGTCTTCATAAAGGACAATTTCACCCCTTTTTCAACTTGATGTAAGATATTTTTTCTGCCTGGAAGTGGACGGTGCAGCAGGGGAGATTTTTATTTGTTATGAAGTTGCCTTTAAAGAGCAATTGCAAATGTGTAAAAACCTCAGCCATCGGTTGTTAATAATCTCTGGATTTCTTTCCATTGAGTACTCTAAGATTCCGGAAGCTACCTTCTGGGCCAGCCCCAAGCCCACATCCCTGCCTCTCGTTGAGTCCTTGTCAGGGCTTCTAGACAGGTGCTAGGGTTGGAGGCCTAAAGACAAAATGGACCAGGCAAGACATGAACAAGATAGCGGAAGAATAACATGGCCAGGAGATGAAGGGTGCCGCAGCAACCACCAAAGCTACGACAACCGGCACCAATTCTCCCAACCAAGAGGCCATCCCAGAGGTTATGCCGCTTTCCCTAAAAAGGAGGTTTGATTATTTGTTTTGTTTTCTCCCTCACCTCCTCCCCTTGCTCTTTTGTTTTTGTTAATGAAGTGCCCACCAGGGCCCTAACATGTGTACGTTCCCTGCGTGTCTTCCTGTTAAAACACACAATACATCACTTTCCCACCAGCCAATGGGGGATCCCTTCCACTACTTCTCCCTGCAGTATCTTGGTCAGGGATATCTACGGGTGCCACTACCCTTTAGCGGCTGTAACGGCACAGCGATTGTTACACACCAAGGGGTTTTCTACTACAAGTGCTTGGCGGGGAAAACTGCCCTCGGGTGTTTCCACGACTGGTCGTCTAGGTCGATGACATGGTTGCCTTCCAATCATGTTTGCCGTACTAGCAAAACATGACATCCCCCTCAATGGAGAACTGGGTTTTCTTATGTTGTTCACTTTTGTGGGGTCTTACCTTCCAGCTGAAGGCATTTCTCAGCAGCTTTCCAGCCCTGAGGCAGTCCAACGCATCCCAGAGCCTGTCTCTGATTTCCGTGTGGATTTGGTTCTGAGTATGATGGCATACAACCTCCTGATGTGGTATTTGTCCTCTGCTGCAGTGCTCCACCATCTGTTGAAGAAAAGGGACTGTTGGCTTTGAACACCAGCCTGCTCAGATGCTAAGCGCCCCCTGAAATCTGTTTCAGACTGGGAAAGGGTCTAGTAGCCCCAACGTGATAACAAACTCCAGTAATTGTGGCCAAGGCCCGTTCAGGTGAGCAGCTTGGGCTAGTCACATTCCAGATCTCTGACGGGTCACTCTGCCCCTCTGGGGTCACATGTTACCATTCCAAACCCTGCAACCCTTCCTGCCTCCTGGCTGGTGTCCTCAGTGCCCCTTCCTGCCTCCTGGCTGGTGTCCTCAGTGCCCCTTCCTGCCTCCTGGCTGATGTCCTCATTGCCCCTTCCTGCCTCCTGGCTGGTGACATATAGGTCACATATAGTTAAATTTAGGGGGGTACTTGTAATGTCGACACAGTGCGTGCAGTCACGGAAGATCTTCTCATTTTAGTCTGTTGGCATTGTGATATAATTAATTTGTAAGATATCCATTTGTAGCTAATGGAAGGAAAAGGTAGATGAAGGCTTGTGAAAGAAAACTGAAATCAAATAGAATACTTTTTTTTTTTGCTCATCGAAAACCTTTCTGGGTAAGTAACCATAAAAAATGAAATCAAAGAAAAAAGTGAAATTCTTATTTGTATTGGGGGACCCCCCCAAATGTTTACGAACTACCAGGAGTATTCTTTTAAAGTTGAGTTTTTCAAATCAAAACAATTACATATTGAATGAATTTGGTAGTCATTCAGAAGGGAGTGATTTGATAAAAACACAATGCATGTCTGGGCTGAGTTTATCCCCATGTGTGTGAGTGTGGCTGTGCTGAGTTTGTCCCTGTGTGTGTGTGAGTGTGTCTGGGCTGAGTTAATCTCAGTGTGTGTGTGTGGGTGTGTCTGGGCTGAGTTAATCTCAGTGTGTGTGTGTGTGTGTGTCTGGACTGCATTTATTACAGTGTGTGTGAGTGTGTCTGGACTGAGTTTATCCCAGTGTGTGTGAGAGTGTTTAGGCTGAGTTTATCCCAGTGTGTGTGAGTGTATTTGGGCTGAGTTAATCCAAGTGTGTGTGAGTGTGTCTGGCCTGAGTTTATCCCCTTGTGGGGGAATGTGTCTAAAATGAGTTAATCCCTGTGTCTGTGAGTGTCTCTGGGATACTTTCTTCCTGTGTGTTTGAGTGTGAATGTAAGGAGAGGATTTGGAGGCTCCCAGTTTAGACCATTCCATTTCCTCCTCGGATTGATCCTGAGGGGTTCCCACTATAAGAGACTCTTGCCCCCATCCTTCCTCACTTCACGCTGTCATGACCAGTTGGCAGAGGGATATTATCGAGGAGGACTGAAATACTGGAGATATCTCACCTCCAGGCTACACACACAGATGATGTCCCATCTCCTTCTGGCACATTTTGAAAGAAACCCACCCCAGCCAGGGTTTTCCGGATCTCGTTTCACAGCTCAGCATAGTCTTCTACTTCTCACTTCTTGTCTTCTGATCAACGCCACCGTGATGGGAGATCATTGTAGTTGGTGGTTCCTCACATTCCAGGATGACCTCAGTCAGGCTTTCACATGTGCAGAGGTGTCTATGGAGTTTCGACCCAGGCCACGTTGTGAAGCTAGCCGAGAGGGTTTGGAGCCCACCGTCTACTGTCCTCTACAACAGTAGTCTCCTGTTTGGAAATGTATGTCTTTGTTTTTAGGATCGACCATCTCTTTCCCTCTAATCTCCATAGGGCCCCCCAACGTCATTAGAACTGATTCTTGGCGGTAAAAAACCTTCCCTTATCCCTCTCCGTCACATGCACATGCACACATGGAAAAGACAGACACGCACACGTATGTACACACACACACATCCACACACGTGGCCCTTTTAGATGTTTACTCACTCAGAAGCCGGGCCGAGGGGAGCTATGCTAAGCGGCCTCTGATCGTGTCTTTGTGGGCCAGAGCGCGAGCGGCCAGTTATGCCTGGCCCAGTGATCGATGGGAGATACAGAGCTGCTGATGAGCTGGACACGGGCCGGAGCTCCAAGCTCCCGCCAGGGAGACACTCCTTCAGCCCCACACTGTGCCGGAAGATGTGAGCCTGCTTGATGTCACACATTGGTGGGGGAAGAAAACACACAATGGCTCATTGGGCTTCAGAGGGAGAAAACCACGTCAGTTACCAGGTGCTGTGTGTGTGAATTGTGTTTTTGGGCTTGCTTCAGATCCGTAAGCAGTCTAAAATAAAGAGGTATGGGCTCCTGGTGACAGAGGAACTGAGGAAAAATTTACATCAGCGGGAAGTTGTCTTAAAACCAATTGCGTTGCAAATGATTTTGAACGGGAACGCACATTACCAATCCCTGAATTGTGAGGAGATTGGTCAGTTTTGGAGACATGGAAGAGATCCCACATGGAAATTGTATGATCCGTTTTCAACCGTAAAATGTTGTAAAATGAAATGCCATGCAGACACCCCGTTGTCCTTTATAATCAGCTCCAGTGAAGGAAAGAAGGAAAGACAGCCCTGTTGTTATTTATAATCAGCTCCATCAAAGGAAGGAAGGAAAGACAGCCCTGTTGTTATTTATAATCAGCTCCAGGGAAGGAAAGACAGCCCTGTTCTCATTTATAACCAGCTCCCTCAAAGGGAATACAGCCATGTGGTCCTTCATAATCAGCTCCAAGAAAGGAAAGAAGGAAAGAAAGCCCTATTGTTGTTTATAATCAGCTCTATCGAAGGAAGGAAGGAAGGAAGGAAAGACAGCTCTGTTGTCCTTTATAACCAGCTCCAGGGAACGAAAGAGGGAAAGACAGCCCTATTCTCCTTTATAACCAGCTCCATCGAAGGAAAGAAGGAACTACAGCCATGTGGTCCTTCATAATCAGCTCCAGGGAAGGAAAGAAGGAAAGACAGCCCTTTTGTCCTTTATAATCAGCTCCAGGGAAGGAAAGAAGGAAAGACAGCCCTGTTGTCCTTTATAATCAGCTCCAGGGAAGGAAAGAAGGAAATACTGTCACGGTTTATGTCCATGTCTCATTCTATACTTACTACAGCTGTAGTAAATGGCTCATGTCAGTTGTCAAGTCAGGCTGATATGTGACTCATTATGGGTTGTCATGGTGAGTAGGTGGTGAATGGTTCATGTCACTGTCGTCAAGTCAGTCTGATCTGTGGCTCCTTATAGGTCGTCAAAGTGAGTCTGTGGTAAATGGCTCATGTCACTGATTTGTATTCTATCGCTACTAACAAAGTTGTTCTCATTTCATTCGGATGAAGCCATGTCCCAAGGTGCCACCATTGTTCCAGGGAAGGTTGCACCCAGTAAAGGCTAATGTAATGCATTGAAACCATTGTAAGTCTGTCATAATGGGGCCAATATCAGTGTTTGTCTCTTGGGATGACAACACAGTCATTGTTTACATGGAGGGACATTGTTTTGTCTAGTTAGATTTTTCTGTGTAGAATATATACTGCTTAAAATGGTTTAAAAGATCAGACAAAAAAAGTAAATAGACGTTGGATTTTGCATTGGACTTTGGACTTGTGGAGATGTGTTCAGCAAAACATCAGCTGAATTTTAACTTTGAATGCTACTAGGAAATAAAGATCTATTTAGGATTTAAGAAAGAAAAGTATTATACTCTGTTAGCATTGGAAAACATATTGTATGCAACTCGAGATATGTAACTTTTATTATCAATACTTCACTGTCAAATGAATCTCTTTTTTGAATTATTGAATGTAATTACCCTTCACAATTATCAGATCGAACACTCATAAGAGGGTGTTTATTAAACAAAACAAAATCCAAACAAAATTGTGTTTATGTGAAGTTAAGGAATATGGAGTTACTCTAACCAGATATTTGATGGTAATTATCCTAGAAAAACTGACTAACAGAGCAAGTTTTCATCTGACAAACAACACAGTATTAGAAGCAATCAGTTACATCACATCTGACTTGGCTGCCGAATTCAGTGATTCAGTATTTAATATTAATAACTCAACTTGAATAATATTGAGCACACAGCCATTCGACCTCATTGATCAAAACCGGCAAATGAACAACTTGCACTAAAGGGCTCAGTGACGTTCAACCTGTCGTAGAAGACCACCTTTCCTACATGCATCACCACCTGGAAGTAAAACAGATGCCAGGATGCCAACTCTACCTGCCCAAATGCATGACACCACCTGTAAAGTTTGATAATGGCTTGCTAGGCTTCTTAGTTCCAGCGAAGGTAAATCTTTACAGCTTACAATCACAGATTGTTGGTGCCACCCTTTGTTTGGGGAAGCCCCTTTCAGCATGATAATACATTCTCAATCGGTCCACTGTGTTCCTGGCAACTTTCAATGTTATAGCTGTTTTTTATAACCTTTAACAGTTCTATGTCTCAACACAATTTTACCTTGGAGGTCTACTGAGATTTCTTTGGCCTTCAAGACTGTTTTACTTGGACGTGTACTATAATGTGTGAGACCTTATATAGACAGACATATAAGGACTAGCTAGCATTCCCTATTAATGCCCATTTAATTGAATTTGTCACCTCAAGTTCTAGAGACATCTCAAGGATGATCACTGGACACATGATACATGATACATGAGTTCAATTTGGAGTATCATAGCATCATAGCAAAAGATCGAAATACTTACATGTAACACTTCTTTAACGTAGTGGGCGTTCGTCATTGTTGCCATCGAGGACCTGATGTATTTCTCAAAACGTGTCTTCACTTTGTCATTATGGGGTAATGTGTGTAGTTAGTTGATTTCAGAGGCATTTCAAAGGCATTATCTCAAAGCATTGTCGCAACCCATTACGCTAAGTACAACACTTCTTTAACGTAATGGCTTGTCGTCATTGTTACCATCGAGGACGTGATGTTTACAATGCTTATCTGAACATCTGCTTTAAGGCGTGAATCCCTAGTGAATACCTCAGTAAATTCCTCAGTGATTACCATTCAGCCTAAATGATTCTCTTGTTGAGATTGTTTTGGCGGAGTCACCAATTAATCCAGAGCCTTTATTTGCATGCTGTTCCTTGAAATGGAAACCTCTGGGGGGCTAACCGTGGCAAGGTTGTGAGGGTGGATCGGAGCAGAGAAACAAAAGAGTTTGACAGATGGTTTCAAATGTGGTTGTGTGTCTAACTGAATCTCAGCATTGCTGCATAACCACACCTTTTGTTGTGGTTTGGACTGGGTCAAGCCCAAGAGAATGTAAGTTGATTTCAGTATAATGGCTACCAGAGATGGATAATATGATTGAGATTGCAGTCCCATCTATAGGTTTTTAATTGTACGTAAAGTCAACTAAAGCAAGGCTTGTATGCACACATACACACAGACCACAATTTCCTTTTTGTACATGCTAGTAAATAGTTGTGCATGCTAGTAAATGACGTTCTCTTTAGTAATTCACTCAAAAGTCATATAAATTCATTGGCAAAGAATGATTGAATTACTAAAAGGCAACACTTATTTAAACATGAGTGACATATTACTTCTGTCTTGGCGTTCTACAGTTTATCCCCTAATCCAGAAAGTTCAAATGTCACTTTAGAATCACGCTCTTCTTGATGGAGGCTTGTTACTTGGATACAAGCCATCATCTGTGATGTCTCTATTTCATCTCTCCGCTGTTTGACATTCGGAAGGGGTCATTGGGAATGTTGACTATTATGCAAGAAACAATAGTGACCCGATCAGTGTGATTGAGAGAAGGTTCTGCAAGGCCCGAACTCTGCTCACATTTGGCTCTCGCTCCGCCTGCAGAGTTATTTCTTCACGTTGACTCCTCTCTCTTTCCATTTCTCTGGTTAATCTCTTTTGTGATCAAGTTTGTGTGTGAGTCACTGTTTGAGTCAGAGTAACGTTTGCCTGTGTAATGTGGTGGGTGAAGGTAGACAGTACAGAGCGAGAGCTGAGCAATAATGGTCTTTGTGTTCACGGCCAGAGCCTCCAGTCAGAGATGGAGCTCCACGCCTAATCGCCAGTGTGTTGGCCGTGCAGCCCCGGGAGATTGACTCCCGCTCCCCTGTCAAACTCCGACAGCAACCCTTGTTCATGGCCCACTGGAGTGAGAAGTTCAGTAACCAGTTTTTTAAAAGGCCACTTGGCAGTGTGATGGCGTTCAATGTTGAGCCGTTCGGCTCCATTGGTTCTAACCGAACGGCTGAGGGAATTATAGTGATTTCACAGGACACTAGAGGTTAGTTTTCTTGAGTCTTTTAGGATTATGGTTGATTTTGGTTTCAATTGTTTTGCTTAGGGGTCAGAGTGTTAATGACATCATTGTGTTGTCCTGGAAACAGTACGTAAAAACGCACAGGCTCAGGTGCATCCTAATTAAAACATACCTCCTGTTAATGTAGCCAGTTCCGTAGACGTTGACATTATATTAATAGCAACGAGCTGAATTAACTTCAACAACCACTCAAGAGAGGGCCACATCCACCCATTCCCTGCCTGGGTTATCCACATTTCTGGCCAGTGTTTCCCCATGAGTGACTGGGAGGGAGGGAAGGTAACGTCTGGTGCTCTGGTGTCCCTTATTTCCTGTCAGACCCTTGTCAGATGTCCCTGTCAGGGAAAGGCCTTGTTCCAATGAGACGCCTGCCTCCTTGCCACAGAGTGAGAAACCCGAGGAACTGACAGTACCCATGACTCACCGTCCCTAAACAGGCTCAGCATCGGAATCAGCTCTCCCTTGAAATACATGCCCCAGTAAACACTCCAAATGCTCAGCCCACATTTTGAACAGTTTACTTGGAAATGCATTCAAATGAGGAAGCTAAAACATGATATAAGCCTCCTGAATCGATGACTAAATGTGTTACACCCTGACTGTGCTACTGCTTTTATACTTTTCATAAAACCTGACAATGTGGTAAATCACAGCAGACTTTTTAGTCTATTAACAAAGCCAATACTTTTTTCATAGCGAGTATTTCTGCCTCCGCCGTCTACAAATGATGTACAAATGTTATGTTATACAAATGTTAGCAACATATCCAGGGCACTATCACTGTGAGGACATGACGCACACCACTCTTTTAAGGGGATCCAATTAGTGACTTTCACAGGGTGGTTATTACTGAAATGGGCAACACAAAAATCAACTATTTTGTTCTTAGATATTCATCATGATGGCTTCCATAAAATGACAGCTGGCTAGCTATAAATGTTAATAGTAAAAATCAAACCATTAAAAGCTGCTGTAGCCATTTATAATGCATGCATGAATTGGCATAGCGGATACGTTGTTTGGCGTATTATGTTATCTGATAATCTCCTAGCTCAGCCATGAAAGATGATAATTATTTTAGTGTTGCCATAGAAGCCTTCCTGACTAGTTCCCTATGTTCCGTGGCATATTCAATACCTTGAAAATTGTCTTATATCTCACTCCGATTGGTGCATCTAAAGAACCTTTTTCAGATTTGCTTAGCTTTTGTTAAGAATTGACAATGAAATGGTACTGACTTCGACCATGGGACTTACTTGGTCACAGGTAAGGCAAAAGTTACTTTACTACCTTTTTGACAGCTATTCAGTCTTTTTATGTGGGGGATAGGTAGCTATAAGTATCATTGTAATATGCATTGTGAACAAAAAATTAACATTTCAGGCTGAAATTGTGGGCTTGAGTGATGGACATGTCAATAAGTGAGTGATATTCACAGAATCTGGGACTGATCTACTGGGATTCAATCTATTGCTATGGCGTAGGTTTTCCTGAAGGGAGATGAAGGCATTCCAGCCAGCCATGATCAAACACAAGCAGGCAGGTTTGTTCTCACTCCCCCTCACGCCCAGAAAGCTCCCAGTTCCCCAAGCGACACGACCAGATGTGGTCGGCACGGATCTATATCGGAGGAGGTCTCAAGCGCTAGATGTGTGATGGGACTTTGCCCCCAAGTCTTGTTTCCCGCCTGCTTTTGTTTGAAGTCTTACAAGTGTGGGCTGTGCTTTCTGTTTGAAGTTTAGATGTGACACACATCTCTTCTCAGAAGTTCCGTGAACAGTGTTTTGTGGTCCTGTATCATAGCAGCTTCTCTGAAGAGTTGTGAGATGATTCCTTACTGGGGTTGGGCCAATGTTCAGTGTTCCCCAGCAAAAAAAAGTGTATTGTAGTAGCAGAGATTCTGTGGGTTGTAATTAGAGAGCTGTATTTAATTACCAGGGCTCCCTGACAGCAGGAACCATTACCTAAAAGGGAAAATATATACAAATAGATAATATATTTACAAATAAAATATTTAAATTTACATACATTTTAGAGAAATAGATTTGAGATACATAATAGATTTCTAATTGATGTAGATAATAGACAGAATGTTTATTAGAATTAGAATTGATATACTAAATTTGATAGAAAGATAAATGACAGATGGTAGAAAGGAAGAAAAAAGGTGCATTAAGAAATGGGAAATAACACGTTGATATAAAAAAAGCAATAAAGTACTACAAAAAAGTCAAATGAGTGTGCGCTAGTGCATGCATTTGTGTACGCGAGTTTTTGTGAGTGTGTGTGTTTGTGCATGTGTGTTAATGGGGTCGACAGCGGAAACAGCACATAGAGCTCTCAGGCAGCAGCAAGATGTAATAGAAATCCACATAGCCTTTTGTTATAATCAACAGTGAGATGGATGGATCACACCTCCTTTCTAGGCCTCACTAACAACTCCCGCTTTTCTCCTCACATCTCTTCTCACTTCTCTCCTTGCCCTGGTTCCTGTTTGTCCTGTCCTCTCTCCTTCCCACTGTCTCCTTGTCTCCATGTCCCACTCATTGCTCGATTTCAACAGAATCTCCATCTCCAGCCCCCCCCCCCCTTGTCATCCTCAAACAACTTACTCTTTCAGTCTAATCCGTCAGGTGCTTCATCGGTTCCATGTCCATCTCATCCTTTATGGCCGTATGCATTTAACGCGATAGTCTCGCCCCCATGTTTTTGTTCAACGTCCAAATGGGATCCCTGGAAGTAAATCATCCTTCATCCGTCTGTGATCTCTTTTCCTACCCCATCCCCGTCCCAGAAACACGGAACATTCCATGAGTCTTTGCCTTCCCGCATCTCTGCACCCCTCAAATGAATCCACGGGGATGAAGTGTATCCTCCCCCACGGCTTTCTCTTTCTCGAAGCACAGATCTGGGGAAGGATACAGAACAGTTTCTGCAGCATTGAAGGTCCTAATGAGCACAGTGGCCTCCATCATCCGTAAATGTAATAAGTATGGAACAACCAGGACTCTTCCTAGAGTTGGCCACCCGGCCAAACTGAGCGATTAAGGGGGAAAAGCCTTAGTCAGGGAAATGACCAAGAACCCGATGGTCACTCTGACAGAGCTCCAGCGTTGCTCTGTGAAGAGAGGAGAACCTTCCAGAAGGACAACCATCTCTGCAGCACTCCACCAATCAGGCCTGTGTTGTAAAGGGGCCAGTAAAAGCTACTCCTTAGTAAAAGGCACAAGACATAGATCCTACAAAATGAATGGAAGAAACTGCCCAAAATTAGTGTGCCAAGCTTGTAGGTTGTTTTTGTTGCCAAAGGTGCAAAGTATTGAGCAAAGGCTGCGAATACTTATGTACATGTTTATATTTTCGTTCTTAATTTTTGCAAATCTTTTAAAAATATGAAACAAACTTTTTTTCACTTTGTCATTAGGGGGTATTGTGTGTAAAATTGTGAGAAGAAAAAAAAACATTGAATCCCTTTTGGAATAAGGCTGTAACATAACATAATGTGGAAAAAGTGAATCGCTGTGAATACTTTCCGGATGCACTGTAGCTGGGGTTTGGTCTATATATTGGAATAGCTCATCTCTTAGCTGACTGTCATTCATTGGGCTTGGTAAGGATCTAACTCCTGAATAAATGAATCCGTGAGGCAAATGAAAACAAAATGGCTCGTACTTAGTGTCTGTTGTTGGTGTGTGTGTGTGGGTTTCAGCCGGTGTAAAAGGTACCAAGTACAACCTACTGGGCTTTGTTTGCCACGTTGCAAATTACCATGTCAAGGGAGTTTATTTAGGTTACAGTTGGGAACTTACCTCACTCGGTCAACACTGCAAAGTACTTTTATATTTGAATCTTCCAACAGAATGTGTCTTTACAGCCTTAGCATTTCTAGTGGTTTATCTCAATTATGTATTCATAATTGCAAATTACTTAATGTCATTGGATTTAACATTTAGGTACCATGGATAATTTATCAATCTGATATGGAGTTTTGAGACATTTATCCCCAAAACATAAAAACATTCCTCACAGCTGTGGCAACTGCTTACTTAACCAGGCCGGCCTACCACATTTTGACTGGTTTAGAATTTTTAATAGTGAGGGGAGTGATATATGGTTAAAACAGGTTTAATAGTGGTATATTAAAGCAGTAAGGCATGAGGGGGGGTGATATATGGCGGCTTAAACATGTTCTCAAGGAATTGCGGATTGCCTGTATACAGCTTGTAACTGTGATACACATTGAAAATACTCCACAAACCCCCAGAAGCCAGTGTATATGTTAGTATAAACTACAAATATAGTTATGTGATGACATAACTGTGGTGTATGATCTACTTTAAACTTGGTTCTTAGAATCCTGAATGCTGATTGGCTGATAACCATGGTATAAAAGACTGTATACCACTGGTGTGCCAACACGTCACCTTTTACTGCTCTATATGAGGGGGTAACCAGTTTAGAAGCACAATGAATCTCAGGGGTTTGTGGTATTTGGCCAATATACCACAGCTAAGCACTTTGTCCAGGCACCCTACAATATGTCGTGCCTAATAAAAGTACTTAGCCACAATGTATTGGCCGTATACCAGACTCCCTCATGCCTTATTGCTCACTTATAAATCCTAAGGTTTGAATCCTGAACAATGATAGGTGTGATATACGAGACCGTATAACAACGGTTATGGTGCAACGTAACTTTTTACAGATCTAATTGCTTTGGTTACTGGTTTATAAGAGCGACAAGGCACTCTGTGATATTGACCATTCTCTTTTTAGGCCTTATACCACAACATCTCGTACCTTATTGCTTGCATATAACATGACGTTCAACAAATCAGAGTTGAATGATCAAATTATTATTTCAAATGCAAAATTTACCATTGATGAACAGGATTAGGCTACCAGTCGCATTCTAGTTGTCCGTTTGTTGAGGTGCTTCTTGAAGCACTTCCCAAAGGTTTGATTGGCTTTTCTTACATACCATACGGTGAAGTGGCTCCCACAACAACTCAAAAGATTTTGAGATCCGGTGACTGTGCTGACCACTCCATTATAGACAGAATAATAGCTGACTGCTTCTTCCCTAAATAGTTCTTGCATAGTTTGGAGCTGTGCTTTGGGTCATTGTCCTGTTGTAGGAGGACATTGGCCCTAATAAAGTGCCTTCCTGAGTGAGGCATGGTGTTGCAAAATATAGTGATGTTCTTCCATCTTCAAGATCCCTTTAACCCTGTACAAATATCCCACTTTACCAGCATCACCTAAGCATGCCTCTATCATGCTTGACAGATAGCATCAAACACTCCTCAAGCATCTGTACATTTTGGCTGCATCACAAATGCTCCTATCTCCTCAAACTTAGATCTGCCAATAACACATTTTTCCAATCATCCTCTTTTCCGTGTCTGTCCTTTTGCCCATCTTAATCTTTTCTTTTTGTGGGCCAGTCTGAGATATGGCTTTTTCTTTGCAACTCTGGTTACAAGGCAGGTAGTATGTAAGGATGCTGCCAGTTAAGAACCTGTGAGGCCTCTGTTTCTCTTCAATCAGCCCTACAGTGTTCAGCTGTGCTAACATAATTGCAAAAAGGTTTTCTAATGATCAATTAGCCTTGATAAACTCGATAAATGATCAACTTAGATTAGCAAACACAACATGCCATTGGAACACTGGGCTGATTAGGGTTGTTGATAAGGGGCCTCATTACACCATGCAGATATTCCATGAGATTATTATTTGTTTCCAGCTACAATAGTTATTTACAACATTAACAATGTCTACACTGTTTTTCTAATTTCACTTTTGAGTGCCAAACCTATATATGTTCTATTTTTATGTTACATGAGCTAGTTATTTTCTAGATCTAGACTTCTGACATTTCATGCCAGCAGTCACAGATTGGTTGAATCTAAACATGCATTATTATAAAATCAGGTATTCCTAATATTTTTTTATTCCCATGTTAAAATACCTACTAATGCTAAAACAAAAATGTTTTGGAACTAACTAAATATCAAATTATTAAAGAAAAAACTCCACTTGCAGATTTCCGACCTCATTGTGGGCCCTGTTATTGGCCACGGACCCATTGCACCCATTGTAGCTCAGCTGTTGTCTCTCACCCACTCCTCTCTCTCTTTACTCTCTTCCGCTCTTGTGTTTCCTTTCTCTTTATCTTAAGCAGTCCTTAGACAAGCTGTGTTCTGCCCCAAACGGTTTCAACAGATGTCAGTGTGTCTGAAACGATCAATAAAGATGAGTGTGGCTGTTATATCAGCAGTGGTGCTATTGATCGGTACTTCATTAGTCTGATTAAACACACACACAAACACACAGAGCTCTGTTGCCCGGCACTCCTTTATTTGCAGGTGTTTTGACTGCACTTAAAACAGGTCTTCCCTTCTGTCATAGGAAAGGTCAGAGCTGTTTCATTTTGTGTTCGTGTCTGTGTTTGCGTCCCGGCACAAAACGTCTGACGTGTCTGAATTAATTGACAAGCTGGTGAGCTTGACTATTCTGATGAGCCTGGCATTGCCCCTCGCCCTATCAGAGGAGACTGATGCTAGAAGAGAAGGCCAATCCACTGTGGACACGTGATGTTTTCTAGCCCTTAGGCCTAACAACACACACACTCTCACCTGCAAGACAACATGCTGTAACTCACAAACACTCATGGTCGTGCCTGTGCACATTCAAACCTCAGGTACCGTCCCGCACATGTTTTATTAACAGAAACGATATGAGTCATTCAGTTGACCAGTCATACACGTCATAGCTAATATTATATATGAGAAGATCCAGCTCTCTCTCTCACTGGAGCACTGACACCTTTTCATTATTGTTATTCATAGGTGTTCCTGTTTAAGGCCCTATTTAAGTTCTTTCTTCCTTGTGTGTCTTGTTGGTGATTGTTTTGATTTTGATCTGTTGTATGCTTTTCTGTTTTCATTGTCCTGTTCTCCATCTGACACATTAAAATAATGGGTTGCCTTAACCTTGCACCACCATATATCAAACAACCCTATTTCCAAAAAAGTTTTGTAAAATTTAAAGAATGCAATAATTGCCACTTTGAAATCATGCCAGCAACACGTTTGAAAAAAGCCTGGACAGACTGAAAATGTTCTGTAATGCTTAAAAAACTTAACCTGGTGGAATATTACACAACTGATTAGGTAAATTGGCAACAGTTCAGTAACATGATTTGGTATTAAAAGATCATTCCAGAGAGGATGGGCCTGTCAGAAGTGAGAATGGGGAGGGGTTCACCACTCTGCGAAAGACTGCACTGGTAAATAGTGCCAATATTCCAGAATAACATATTACAATGTAAAATTGCAAAACGTTTTACGTTCTCATCATCTACAGTACACAATATCAATAAAAGACTGAGATTATCTGGGGTAAATAGATGTTCTGATTTAATGAGACCAATATCAAACCATTAGACCTAAAGCCCAAGTGCTAAATCTCCCAAAGCCAAGTTACTGCTCAATGGTGGGAGCTTCATGCAATGGGAATGCTTTTCACCAGCAGGGACTGGTAGACTAGTCAGAATTGAGGAAAGGATGAAAGGTGAGGAAGAAATGTGAGGAAGAAATTGGTTGTCAACTATCCAGAGTATAATGTCAAATCTAGGTTTAGAGTCATCCCCCAGCTGTTGTAATTTTACTTTTGGACAAACTCATCTAAGCATTCAGTTCAGTACATTTCAGTTCAGTCACCTTCTGTAACAAATATTTTTGATTGGACAGACAGAGACAGTACTATAATGTCTGCAGAAAATATACTGTAGACATTCTTGTACAAAAAACTAATAAATGAGAGTTCAACAAAAGAAAGCGAAAAAAAATTAACACAAAAGGGTGTAATTTGGGCATTATAAACATTTTCTGATTCCTATTTAGTGGTTACATCCCTTTCCCACAGTAATTTTAGGATGGAGAGAATACCACAGACAAAAATTAACAAATCAGTCATTTCTAGAGTTCCCCAGGGGCGAATGTGCGGGGATGTTACAATTGAGGCGGCCATTATGATCTAACTGGAAGTATGCAAGTTGCTCAAGATCAAAATGGCATGTCCCATTTTAGTTTTTTCCTGTAAATTGGTTCCAGGTTCAGGCCCAAATAACCAGATGAGGGTAGACCTAACCAATTAGTGACATAATTAATCAATCAAGTACAAGGTGAGAGGGAAAACCTGCAGACACTCGGCCCTCCGTGGAACCGGTTTGAGACCCCTGCATTAGGGGAATTTGAGGACTGACAGAATGAAAGTGTATCCAACCGGGGCTCGGGGCTGCATGTTTGACAAGAGATTCAGCTCAATGTAAATCACCAACCCGCAGGTGTTATTCCTCCACATTGCTACCTGAATCATATATTTTGACTTTTTCGTACACTTTACATTAGCCATTTCTATCTAAACTTGAGGTGCTCTTTCACACAGTGTGTTACATGTGCCATGTTTTTGTTGTCTCCCCCTCTTGCTTCTTTCCCTGTGTGTGTGTGGTTGTGAGTTTCCAGGTGTACAGAGTTCCTGTTGATGACGGTGGGCGTGGTTTGTGTCCGGTGACCTGACAGCTGTGATCACTCATTCAATTAACCTGGGACTTTAAAAGCTGTTTGTGTAGTGTTTTACCGGCTTGCCTCTTTTGTGTTTTTTGTTTTTGAGACTCTATGCTGGGAGTTTGCTGGGAGTATTGTTGTGTTCCAGCCTGTCCTCCTCCCGATTACCACCCTACCTGAATCCTGGAGAAGGGAAAGAAAGGAGGGCCCATGGGTTTACATTTGCACGTAGATAACCAAATGTTTTATACACTAGGTTAGCCGGGCGGGTGTCACCCCAGTACATTTTGGCCATCAGGTAGGGAAGCGGATTAGGGATAGAATTTTGGTTAGGAAGGTTTAGGTTTAGGAAAGAGGGGACTATTTTGTTTATTTTCATTACTTTGATTCCGCATCCCTAAGATTCCCTTCTACCTTCCCTTTGGTATGTAACTGTTGTTGGTGTAAGTATTGTATGTACCTGTTGGTTGGATTGTATACCTTATTTTGGGCATGAAGCAGTAAACGACCCCTGAGGTTATTTCTACCAGATCTGGTTGTCTTGTTCTGCACCCCCACCTCTTCCCCCATCCCTGTCCAGTTTCATTGTCTGCCCCTGCATAGGCCTTTACGTCTCCGCTCCACCTCAGCCACACTTGGGGTGGGAACGTAACTATTAAACAAATGTTTTGATCTTTGAGCTTGAATCTAGGGGAGTAAGTCTGGCGTGACCTTGTTGTAATTGAAAGGAATTAAACGGTGTAAAGTTGCCAGGGAAATATTATGTGTTTAGTGTTGTAGGCCATAAGTGCCATTCTCTTAGCGTACATTTCTAATGACAGCCCTTTCCCCATTTAGAGAACTACATATTAAGGAACACTCAAATGTTTAGTTCTTTATGGGTTCTTTTTCAGTGAGAGTATTTGCAAATGAATTAAAACACATCTAATTACATTATATACCCCTAGAGGATTGCCAAAAAGGGACTTGCAAATGAGTTGATACTAGTGAGTCGTGCGCGAAGTCATTGTGGTAAATTGCATAATTTATTTTAGAGGACCATTTCAATGGTTAGATGTGAAATATGTCAGCATAGTCAAGGATTGAATGCAGGACGGTAATCTTTGAGGTTACACATATCATACATACTTATTGAGGAACAGAGATTTTAGACTGAACGTGGGTGAAATGGTTATTTAATGAAACTGAGTTGTCCAGCTATATACCAAAGTATTTATAGGTGTCAACCTACTTTAACTTTGACCCAATATGACATTTCACACCGAGTTGAAAGTTCCTGGTCAAGCCATTACATATCCCCACTCAGCTGTTTATGTACTAGCTTGCTGTTTGGACACAGAGTTGATTTTTTTGCATAGTTTTTTCTAAATGAGTATTTATTGGACGCTCCTTTTGTTCTTACTGAGCTTTTGCCCCCAGTCTCCAGTTTTTTTAATACAAAATAATTTAGAGTTGTTTTTTCCTACCGTCTAGCAACATTAAAGACTGTTGGTATATTGGTATGTTTGCGATACCCATGTTGTTGAATAGAAGAGGTTTTACAGGGTAGCTTCCTTGACATAACTAGCAGCAAGTGTAATACACAGGAAATAATGTGGCCAAAGAATTTAACCTTAATCGGCTGAGGTATAGGCAGACCCCGATCTTACACATAGTAAACAATCTGAGAAATAGTTTTCAAACCAGACAAGACAGAGAACCCTAGGTTGCTGAGTCTATTAATTAGGAGGGGATGGTATTAGCCAAATCAACAAAAACAGCTGGATAGTAAGGCTTTTTGTCTAAAGCAGATAAAATGTTGTTTACAACCTTCAGTGAGGCTGAGATACACCCACCAGCAACATGACTGATTAACACACTGAACACTGTGGCACATTGTGGCAGTCCAGATGATCATGTCAACTGTTTGTCGATCAGATTTGAACATCTTCAGACAGACAGGACATGATTGAGATCTCTGACAGTTGGCAGCCAACCGTTAACTGTAGTGACGGCAGCCAGCTTTCTAATCCTGATGTTTGTTTATTTTATTCTTGTAATGAGAAGTTTAACAGACAGCTAACATGGACTGACATGACGGAGGCAGACAACTTCGGAAAATACGTGTCCAAATCGAGTCTGGGGGTGTGTGCCTTTCAGAACGGGATCTTTACTAAAGCAATGGTTTAAAGTGAAATATTCAGTTCTTACCACCACGAGCCCGTTTATACCACAAAATCATATTTTAGCAGTTAGATTAGATGGAATATTAAAAAACGGAGCTAAAGAACAGAATATTGTCACAGTACTGATGGCACCCAATGAAAACAGATGCCGAAAAAAACAACACTTTACATTTTGTCAAAACAATTCATCATACCGATTAAGGGAATGGAAACCAGGTGTGTGTAATTGTCATGATTACGACGAGACATGTCCATGTGTGAACAATAAAGAGCATTGGGACGGCGGCAGCTAGAATACTTGTGACGCCAAACGCCGGTGTAGAAGGCAGACGAGGCAGGTGTTACAAATATAATATTGTTGCTAAGATCACTTCTATTTATATACCATTTCTTTTTTCAATTATACTCTCTTCTCTTTCAGATGAGTCTCTGTCACTGTCAGATTTGGGATTAGATTAGGCTCAACCTGCTAGCCCATCTCATACCCCATCATTAATTTGCAGCTAGTTTGTATTTCGCTAGGCTTTATAAAATGTTTATTGGTAAAAAACAATTGGGGGGGGGGGGGG
>JACXGK010001368.1:0-13812 GCA_016801125.1 Novumbra hubbsi | reverse complement strand
AAAAATTGTGTAATGTTGTGTTGCATCATTACAAATGTACTGTAAAATCTTTGTTCATTCAAGCTTTGTTCATTCACTTCATTAGACACTATCATAATACTGTTAGTGTAAATGGTAAAACACAATTCAGAAAATATAACAGAAAAAACGGAATTTGGAACATTTCATAGTAAATTAATATAATCTGAGCGAAAAAGCAAAATTAAACATTTGCTAACGTTAATTTATTCATTTAAGTCCGACATTGCAATCGGATAAAAACAAAAGGTTGATGTTACCGTTCTAAGACTTAACATTAATAAAGCTGGTTAGCTGACGATAGCTAGCAGGGAAGTATCCAATATATTGAAATATATACATCTCTTCGCAGCAGGACGAATAAGCAAGGAGTTTAAGGACATCTTCAGATTAATATGAGGTATGGTTCAAAATAATAAATATTACTAAAGTTCATCAATTTGTAAAACTTTTCCTTAGTTTTTCCCGTAAACATTGGGTGTCACCATGTTTACTTTATGACACACCATTGTCATGACAACGAGGATCCCATTTAAGCAAGCGATCGAAAGCTAACTACTATACAGTTGACATATTGCGAGAGCGTGAACCAAAGTAACTAGCACAAAACGTTAACCCATTTTGTAGAGGTGAACAAGTACTTGCTTACCGAAGCTGCTAACCACGTGCCGTTTACCCCCAGACAACATTCTGTAAGTACATTGTTACCTGCACAGAACTGAACAAAGGCACTTTCTTCACAACAGTATTTGACTACTATTGAACATTTGTCCTGCTTGGAATTAGTGTACTATGAAGGGGTGCCATTTGGGACAGCTGATATAATAAATCCAACTGACCTAATGTAGTTTAGACTTTTTTGTCCTCAAGTATCTTGTGTTCTTTGCTCTTATGTGTTTCTCCCATGTGTAATGTGTTTGCATTCATACAGACCTGCTGCGACCAGCTCAAGAAAGAGCTGGCAGAAGCAGTAGTCAGTAGGCTGATCGAGAAGACCTGCTGCGACCAGCTCAAGAATGAGCTGGCAAAAGCAGAAGTCAGTAGGCTGGCCGAGAAAACCTGCTGCGACCAGCTCAAGAATGAGCTGGCAGAAGCAGAAGTCCGTAGGCTGGCCGAGAAGACCTGCTGCAACCAGCTCAAGAATGAGCTGGCAGAATCATAGGACAAAAGGCTGGCCGAGAAGACCTGCTGTAACCAGCTCAAGAAAGAGCTGGCAGAAGCAGTAGTCAGTAGGCTGACCGAGAAAACCTGCTGCGACCAGCTCAAGAAAGAGCTGGCAGAAGCAGAAGTCAGAAGGCTGGCTGAGAAAACCGCCTGGGAGGAGAGCAACATTGAGCTGGCAATAAACCTGTCTGAAATGCAGGAGAAGGTCCGCCAGACTGTTGCAGCCCACCGTCAGGCTGAGGAGGAGCGGGAACAGGCCAGAGCCAGCCTCCTGGAGCTGGAGAGGCTGAGCAGTGAGGCTGAGCAGAGGTGGCAGGCCCTTCTGAGGGAACCAGGGCTGGAGATGGATGCCCTGGAGAAGGCAAAAACCAAAGCTCGGACAGAGTTGTCCCAGATTAAAACTGAGGTAAAGTGTGTGTCTTAGTTAATTGCTGAATAAGTTAAAAAAAACATTTATTATTTTTTATGTTGATTTACTAATGTTGAGTAAATACTGTTTATATTGCTGTGTGTCTATGAATTCTAAATTGTAAATAGTTTCATATCCTCTTCCAGATGGTTGACAATGGCAGGGGATGGTTCAGCCCAAAGAAGAAAAAGAAGAGAAAGGAAAACAAGCTTAAGATCAGCAACTTGGAATTCTTCCTTTCTTTTTTCTAAACAAGAACCTCCAGGCTTATTATCCCTCAGGACTTGGTGCTCTGACACTTTGGTATTAATACAATTAATACATTGCATCAGTTATATTGATTGTTTCTTTTTTTAATATGCACAGTAACACCAAGTATTCTTAGGGAAATCCTGGTGGAAATGCTGATCATCACAGACCCAATTTCTAAGTGACTTTAAAAGATTACAAAAGTACAAGATTAAAATTAGGGGAACACTTAAAACAGTGTAATATATATACATTTGAATATTTGTAATAAGATCACACATTTTTACTGTACGTTGTGTAAATCGTTAAAAACGAAAGGACATAATAACGGTCAGTTGGAACCAAAATCACCAACTGATTGAGGGCTGAATTCAAACTTCCACCTGAAACCAAAGTAAACAATTGGCACAGGCTGTTCCATTTTGAATACATTTCATCACGGCAACTCATAATGTGACTTGTATGGCCCCCACATGTCTGTTTACACTCCTGACCACTTTTGGGCATGCTCCTGATGAGACGGCGGATGGTGTCTTGGGTGCTTCTTGGTGCTGTTGGTCATGCTGGATGATATTAACGTTCACCACGGCATCTCCAGACTCTTTCATGTCTGTCACATGTGCTCAGTGTGAACCCGCTCTCATCTGTAAGAACGATGTGCCAATGGTGGACCTGTCAATTCTGGTGATGTATGGCAAATGCCAATCAAGCTGCCCGGTGCTGGGCTATGAGAACATGTCCCACTAAAAGACATTGGGTCTTTATGCAACCCTCATGGAGTCTGTTTTTGACAGTTTGGTCAGAAACATGCACACCAGCACCCTGCTGGAGGTTACTTTGTATGTCTCTGGCAGTGCTCCTCTTGTTCCTCCTCACCCAAAGGAGCAGAGACTGTTCCTGCTGCTGGGTTGATGCCCTTCTAAAGTCCTGTTTAGTTTTCCTCATGTTACGGCCCTTAAGAGACTGTACTGCCGGTACCAGCTCATGCTACCAGTAGTGCCAAGGACAATAGCAAAACACAAAACAAGAGAAGAATCAGTCAAGAATGATCAGAAGAGAGCAATTTTTGGTGGCCACCACCTGCAAAACCATTCCCTTTTTGGGGGTTGTCTTAAACATTTGAGTCAGAATTTGGATTATTTACACATCAGTCGATTGCGACTGGTTGACCTTCAAAGCATTTCTAGAATATCGCGAAGCGTATTGTACATTTTTCTTTTTACCTTGATTGATTTTGTGATTGGGTATGGCTAACAATGGTTGTTTTTGTCAGGTCATTTACCAAATAGAAATGTTGTGTAGTGGATTGAGTGATTCTCGTGCATGATTCTCTCTTGCATTGAGTCTATCTACTTGGGCAACAGCCATTTGCGAACTGGATGCAATGAACTGCGTAATGTATTGTTACTGATATCTGAACCACTCCCATTACCTTCACAGCAGTGTGTGGATGGCTGTGTCTTTTGACCAATCAGCTCTGTTTCCAATGACTGGACAAACGATCAGGTTTAGGCAGATGTTAATAATGCCAATGGCTCTGTTCACTTTTTCAGTTCTGATGCTAGTGGCCAAGTTCTGTGATGACAGCTATTGCTGATGTTAGAATGAGAGCTCAAGCAAGCGCAATTCAGCCTAGCTTGAGTTAATAGGGGAAAGAGGAGAAATGCTACTGAGGGACTTACGATGATGGTTAGAATGTTGTTATAGAACTGGTGTTGGTCTCCGTGTTAATGAACGGTATTGTGTGAATAAACCAATGTATTCACACTCTATTTAGTCACTAGCACCTCTGCCTGTTAAGTGGAAAATTGCAGACAGCAGTGATGTCCATGGAAGAAGCTTGGGCTGGAGCTGGAATCCATTTTATTATAACGATTCATCCCAAAACGTCTTGTTTACAGGAACTCGTGGTAATATTAATTTGAATAGATACTTTATTTGCATGCTTTTTCTTAATTAAGAAGATCTTTATCCTATCTTCCGAGCACCTTAGCATCTGTCAGTGCTGGCCTGGGCTGAGGTGGCACTTCCCTTGCTGGCCTCTTGGCATGGGTCACCTGTCAGCGTAAATGCTAATTCCGCCTCAGAGACTGCAATTAGCCTCATTAGTATTTGTGTTGCCTCTGCTGTTCAGGAACGCTGGGGGGAGGTGGAAAGATTCTAGACGCACTACGAATAAAAAGGCAGAGACAATTAATGGGGTGAACCCAAGGTGTGTGTGTTTGAGACATGGGTTTGTTGTTCACTGTGGGAAGGGGAGGTGCACTCTTCCAAAGCGAGTTGTGGTTGAGACACAAATTGTAACAGTCAATATTAAAATGTACCAAAGTTAAAACGGTGTGGTAGACTACTAGGGTTTCAGTTCTAACCTAAGGATACTTTTACTACCCCCAGACACTCCTATTTTACTTTAGAACTAGTGAATCAGTGACGCTAGTGACAGAGGGAACATTTTTCTAAACAAGTTGGCATATCTAATTCATAAACCATTGCATTGTTGGTGACCACTGCTGTAGCAGTATTTATGAAGAACAAAACTGGGGGGCACAGATTGTATTTGGAGGGGCCATGCACGGTTTTGCCCTCACACATACCACGTGGAGATGGACCTGCTTTAGAAACAAAATGCTTTCCCACAAAAAAAAATGTATACTTGGTGTGAAATGAAGAAAAAATTAAGAAACCAAATCAAAGAGAAGCTACAAGCCTCTGAAAAAGATGAAATGACATTCCACCATGACAATACGACATGCTGGTAAAAGTGGGACCGCAGTGATGCTAAACTTTTAAAAGTGTAAAAACAAAGACAAATTTGTCTGACATTTATAAATGCAACTCCCATGTCACAAAACCTCCACTTTTGTCAAACAGATCAAATAAACCTTGGTGGCAGCATGGCAGGGATCATGACGGAGGTCAAGACAGTGATCATGATGGAGGTCAAGACAGTGATGATGACGGAGGTCAAGATAGTGATGATGACGGAGGTCAAGACAGTGATCATGACGGAGGTCAAGACAGTGATCATGTTGGAGGTCAAGACAGTGATCATGACAGAGGTCAAGACAGTGATCATCACGGAGGTTAAGACAGTGATCATGACAGAAGTCAAGACAGTGATCATGATGGGTCGTGGCAGAGATCATGAGAGTGATCATGAAAGTGAAGGTCATGACAGAGAAGCTATCACTATGTGCCGTCTATCATCTAATACCGATTGTCTCCACATTGCTGTTTTACCTCGTAGTTAAAGATTAATTTCTAAAACAACTGTCTAGAATCTTAATACAAGAAGAGTTTATTGGTGTCCTTTGAAGTTCAATCTGTATATTGTATACAGTTATTACACAAGAACTTAATGTTTCCATTTCCCTTAATGTCTCCATTTCCCTATTTTGAGGACTTGTTTGTCTTTGAGTAAATTCAGTCAGTGGACATCTGCAGTTTACAATAGAACAACGGCACCTTGACTTTCCTGACATACTTATCACCAAAACAGGTTACTCTATCTTTTCTGACCGGTTCTGACTGGCACAGACCATCTACACTCTAAATTCCCCAGAAAGACAATGTGTCTTTATCAAACATTGGAACATTTTGCTTTTCAACCTGGGAAAACATTCCAGAATCCCCTTACACAACCTGCGTACTCCACCTGAGGATTTTACAAGTGATTGTTAGTTGTTGGTCATCACTGACCTTACTGTGACCCTCAGACCTCCTGGAGAGCTACTGTCCTGGCCCCATGTCTATGCAGCCTCGTTAAATTATTATCTGCCTTATAATTAGTTAGGTTGTACTAAATTTGGGTTGGAATTAAAACCATCAGGACAGTAGCTCTCCCGGAGCTGGTTTGGAGACCCCTGCAAATATTTGTACATTGTATGATGAGACAGGAAGAAGCTGACATTTGTCATTTACTTTGGTAAACTAAACATTTGCTATTTTCAATGGTGAGTGAGTGTTGGGCTACTATTATCTTGCACGTGTATATATTTATATAAATGTGTGTTTCATGCCCACTGAACCCACAAATGAATTTCCACCCACATTTTCACTGTTCCCCTGAATCTACTCATCTTTGTGGAAGAAAATGAGCTCATGGGGAACAGAGTTTCCGTGACCTTTAACACTGAACTGTCAGACCCTGCTCTCTGTTTTTGGTTTGGCTCCATCATATACTCACATGGTCTCTTTACAATGCGGATGACACTCAACTATGTTTCTCCTTATCCCCTTCTGACACACAGCCGGTGCGATGCATTTTTGCATACCTGGCTGACATCCCTGCTTGGATGTCGCCACACAACCACCAGCTCAGCCTCGACAAGAAGGAGCTGCTCTTCTTTTGGCGAAATACCTTTTATCTCCAAGATCTTTTCATCACAGTTAACCGTTCCACTGTTTCATCGTCCCAGACTGGGAAAGAACTAAGCAGTGAAGTTTAGACGTCACCATGTTGTCCTCTGCAAACATCACAGCACGACATCACGGCACGACTCGCTCCAGCAGGTTCATGCTCTACATTTGGACTACTGCAACTCACTGTCGGTACCTCTCCTTGCTTGTGCCATCAAACCCCTTGCAACTGGTCCAGAATGCAAAGTTTTCACTTTTGGCACACCATTCCTCGGCTTTGTTCTTTGTTTATAACAAGCTTTTGTCTCATTTAATTTTTGTTCTCTGATTTTACCTAATGACAATGGGAGTTTGCAATGTGTCACCACATTGGAAAATATATAGTTCCCTCCCTAAGTCCCGGGACAGCAAAGTCAAATTGAATATTTCTGCTGTATACTCATGAACTTATGCTATTTGTTTGAACAAACAATGAAATATCACACAGACTATTCCTCTGACAACAAAGCTACAATACTCATGGCTTGGCCCTGTACACTTGTAATTCAACCAAAACCATTTTACTTGTTAAGTCAAGACAAAGTTGACTTTTTGTTTGGACATGTTATTTGCATGGATCTGACAGTCATTTTAGCATTTCATAATAATCTCTCAAGTGAGGTTCGTCTTGTAAATGCAATCAACACATCAGGACGTAAATATAAGGAAGTTAGGCAGTTAAGAAAAGACATTGACAAGGATATTGTAGCTTTACACAAAGGGTCAGCTGGGGCCTGCAAAGTCCTCTGGACTCCAGGCTTTCCTGAGTAGCTCTCCAGCTGTGCCCTCATGAGGCTGAGGTATTGAACCCTACTTGCTCACCTCTCGCACCAAGCTCCAGGCTCTTCATTAGACCAGGGCAGGTAGAGGAGCTTCTGTAATTGTCGGGAGCCGTGGGGAGGTAGTATTCAAGTCTGCCGTGCTCTGGGAGAGAGAGTTGCCTGGCAGCAGCCGTTCACACTAATATTTCCCATTATCCACCTCTCTGATGCTGTGAGAGGAAAAAAAACAGACCACTGAAGTGTGTGTGTTTCTCAGAATATAGAGAAATAAACTGTATACAGTGTAGGTGGAGGTTAGGGGTATGGAAGATGAAAGCTTTTGATCCTTATCAGCCAGGTTTTTGTGAGGAGAGAAAAACATTTGGGTAGGAAGCCGTATCCTTTTTGTATTGTGTTATGTAAGCTGTTTGTTAGGTGGAGTGTTGCTGTCACTCAGCAGTTTGGCAAATTAGTTCCTGATGTGTCATGGACACTGGTTATATTTGAAGGAGTAGAAAGCTTTTACCCAGAGCTCTTACTGCTCGTGTTTTATCCAACAAAGTTTTACTGGTCAAATGAACATCATTGTGTAGATGTTGTTTTGGGTGTTGTGAATGTTTTTGTTCTCGGCTTCCAAACAATGTTAAATAAAATAACTATATTTAAAACACGAAAGTGAACGTCCACTAACAAATTACAATTATTGTTTTAAAACAAAAAAACTAAATCAAGTTCATATGTTGTTAAGTAAAGCACCAAACCGATTGTTTGACACATGCATGCCAATTTCAGCAGCTATGGAACCATGTACTCCTTAAACATTACATTAGGCTGTTCTGCTGAACAGAAACAAGCTGACGTAATGATAATACTTTTGAGCTTTTGAGACCGTTATATGCAATGCAGTCACTTAAGGTTCTAGGGGGTCACTGACCATGAAATCCCTTCATTCATATTTACTTACATCAAAATCAATTTCCTACTTCTAATAGACTTTAATTATAAAATTAAAGTAATTTTGAGGGTGGCAATTGCAATTTGCATACTAAATGACTCTATCGCCAGCATCATGGGTGATGGATTTAACACAACCCGTTTATTTTTGCTTTGCTACTACACATACACAAATGTTGTTTACAGCAGCTTGGTCATAAACAGAACACGGCAAAGAGGAAAGATCTGGGAACCAACTGCCAGGAATTTAGAAGACTCCCTTTCCAACTGCTCGATTATAATTATGATATTGATTTTATTTTTTAGATGTGTTTGACAGCAATCAAATCCTGAGGGTGTCAAAACAGTTTTTGTAACAACCTGGTAGTTAATAGCAGTCTGGTGTTCAAGGTCTTATTCGGTCACTTATTAGAAGAATAGATACAGCCTTTGTTCCCCTGCAAAGTCAAAGATTGAAATGAGCCACTTTATATTCAACATTAAGATCAGAGTTGTTTCGCATTAAGCTAATACCACAGATAGACAAGAAGACAGATTGCCCACTGGATGTATATGAAGCATCAGGTAGTAATTTTTACTCCCCATTTGGATTTTGGAGTGGAAGCCCACATTAGCAACATTGTATCTTTGAAACTGTGGCCCTCTGTTGGGCTTTGGTGATATTGCATGCACATTTTTGTTTGGGAGCTTTTAGTCGTACACTAATTTCATAATATCATTTCCAGTCTCTCATGGTTTATGCAACGTAATATGAAAAGGGATGACAGCCTGAACCCTATTAAGGAACACAGTAGTTCATTGATAGTGTCTTGGGGTGTTACCTGCCATATGGTTTAGGCGTGCAACTCGTCTTCATGCCCACGCCGCCCTCTACTGTTTAGAAAGAACAAAACATACAACAACATCTAACATACAAACCTGTGTTATGTCATTATAAATGTGTAATTTTGAAATATACCTTCTATCTTTCAATTGTGTTTAGTCTGAACAGGTCCTCCTTCCCCTGGGTGGTTCTCCCACTCCCATGGGGGAATGCAGAAAAAAAGCCTCCAGACAGAAGCCTACCCCTCCAGACAGAAGAATACCCCTGCAAACAGAAGCCTACCTCTCCAGACAGAAGAATACCCCTGCAAACAGAAGCCTACCCCTCCAGACAGAAGAATACCCCTGCAAACAGAAGCCTACCCCTCCAGACAGAAGCATACCCCTGCAAACAGAAGCATAGCCCTCCAGACAGAAGCATACCCCTGCAAACAGAAGCATACCCCTCCAGACAGAAGCATACCCCTCCAGACAGAAGAATACCCCTGCAGACAGAAGCATACCCCTCCAGACAGAAGCATACCCCTCCAGACAGAAGCATACCCCTCCAGACAGAAGCATACCCCTGCAGACAGAAGCATACCCCTCCAGACAGAAGCATACCCCTCCAGACAGAAGCATACCCCTGCAAACAGAAGCATACCCCTGCAAACAGAAGCATACCCCTCCAGACAGAAGAATACCCCTGCAGACAGAAGCATACCCCTCCAGACAGAAGCATACCCCTCCATACAGAATAGAACACAGAGCAATGTACTGTACAATAGATCTAATGTTCCCACAGTTACTACGATGGAATTTCACACTTTACACTTAATGAGGGAGGGGGGTGTGTACAACTGTTATCTAATGTATTTTCATATTTGCTCAAACAATGTTACTGTTTACTGTTTGCCTCTGTCTTAGTGGGGCGCTCAGTCTCCTTAGTTTTCTGTCTTACCTAGTGCCTATGCATTGTCTTTCCTTTCCAGGTTTGATGGCACATTGAAACATTGAAATACAGAGGCTGTCATGTCACGGCTCTGGCATGTGGACATAAATTGTTCATAAAATTCCTGAAACCAAATTTTCAAATATTTTTTGATATAATATATTTTTAACCCTTTGTGATAGTTATACAACGCCTTGTGATAGTGTTAAAGGCCGAAATGCATCATGGGTAAATAATGACATACAAAGCAACCTACAAAAAATAAAAAGAAGTTGTTATTTATGAAGGAAGTTGATAAGATCAAATAGTCAGTCAAGTGTGGCTATTGCTAGAATTTACTAGGCTTGACCAGCTTTTCTCTGGAATATTCAAGTTAGATAAAAAGTTGTTTAGTATATATTATGAAAGATTTACTTAAAAAATGCCTCAATAGTAGAACAAATTTAGGTTATTAGAGTCAATTACTAATTATTGAACCAATCGCACTTAGAATGCAATAGAGATTTCCTGTTCGCAAACAATTATTTAATTTTCTAACTAAACTTTTTGCTGCCGGGTTGATTTTTATTAGCTTTAACAACTGTGTCTTTCATTCAAAACCGCTGGTAGTGAATGTTACATGATGTGTTCATGATCATTGGTTGTATAAGCTGTCCTTTAGCTCACCGCTCCGACCAACGGCAGATTAAGAACAAGAACACGTGATTGTAATTGACAATTGTAAACAGGATATAATAATGTATGTAGACAGTTCGTTGATTATTGATTGCCATGACTGGCAGATTAAAATAATTAAAACAAATAGGTGTTGCTAACATTAAAAAGATTTAAAAAAGTTTTTCGATCAGCTGGCAGCAGATTTCTAAACAATATTCTACATCTCTGCCTTTCCACCTATAACTTCGTGCGTCCAACTAACGTGCGTGTTGAGACAGCGCACTGAAGATGCAGTATCCACGTATTAGATTGATAGTTAGACGCAGTATATGTTAATTAATGCAATACATTGATTATTGAATAATATGATAGACACCGATTTATGGAAGCTACAACAAACAGTTGCATAAGATAGAAATACATTTGAACGACTGTTGTCTGTAGTCTCCTGCGTAAACGATAAGCAATACATCGTTTTCTGGTCTGGCATTACTGACACAAATGACTAAAAAGTTTCTTTTTACTGAACAAAACAACAAGATCCGAGTGAGTATTTCGAATTTCCCATTTGCTCTCATCTGCATATTTTGAAGGGACCTCCCCTAATTTAAATAAAAATGGTTTGGTCCGGCCATGCCGGTGCTCTCCTCCGGACCGTCGCAGTTGTATCGTACGCTGCTTGAAACGCGCGTTCGACGTCAGTATGGGAGAGTGGCCGATTATTAGATGAGGGGAGGACGACGTTGTTTGGCTCTAACTGTTTTGTCATCACCCATGTAAGTCTCATTTACTGCTAAAGTCTCTAAATCTAATGTAACTTGTGTGACAGTTGTTGTTCTCGTCGTAGTGGGACACCAACAAATATTGAACATAACTGTTGTTTCTTAAACAAAATAAGGGGGTTTATAATTACATAGTACTTTAAACCTGTCAATCCGTTTCTGTTCCAGTGATACAGATTGTCCCTTCGCATTCTATCTCTATAAACGTTTGTCGGCAGCTTGTCCATTAGTAAAGCTAGCTTTACCGGCATGTTGATGATGGACGTTTGTTACACTTGTAGGCAAATACAAGAGTAACATTTCACGTCGACGCTACCGGTATACCATTATTGAGACAGTATGAAGGAACCCTAGATAATAGTCCATATTGTTGTGTAAATCATTTGTTGACCAATAATATAAACTGCAGACTGATATCTACTGCAGGCCAGCCTAAAATATGAAACCTAATGCATGTTTTTCTTGTAATTGTTGTTTTGTCGATAGAATAAAGGCTATACGGCTGCTTAAGGAAAGTTTTTCAAAAATGCAGTTATAGAATTGTTTTCCTTGTATCGTCAGACATTCTATCTGGTGATAGCTGCATGCCCTGGCTATAGTTGCTTTTTGTTGTCCACTGAAGTGTATTTGTGCAAGTTAAACGGCCAATGTACTCATTTCAAAATGTAATTTGATAGACACAGCCATGCAACTAGCGTTTATGTGGGTGACATTGCTGGCATGTCTGTTAGTGCAAGATGGAGGGAGACCGCTTGCTCTACCAACGTGGAATTATTCTGAGGATTATTAAATCTGTTTTCCTTCTGTTTTTTTACAAGAGGACCTGTGGGTTGAGTGCATCTGTTCTGGTTCTGCTCCACCATAAGGAAGAAAACACAAACCCACAATGATTGGAACTTCAGGGTTTATATTGATTGATTCACATGTTTTTGCAGCCATATTTCTGTCTCTCTCGCTTTTTCTGTATCCCTTAAACACACACGGCTGTAGACTCCACAGCCAGAGGTGGGTGTAAATAGTAAGTACAGTATTGGTCCATCGGATACACTTGCTGAGAGCATCTCTGGCCTCATTAGACACCGCTATGTCTCAGTGGGCTGTTCAGACCCACTGCTCCCATCACGTTGTGTCTCCCTGGTCTGGTGCTGCTGTGAACTGGGAACGTGGTCTGTATCTCTGCGCGTGTGCTCGGCTTTTCCTTCTGGGTATCTGCCTGGGGACCCGTGATCTGATCCGCAACGACCATGGAGGGCCCTTATGGCAACGTGAGTGGGTTCCACCTCAACCAGGCTGTCATCTGGCCCGATTAATGGAGCATGTGTACACTGAGCTTGCCTCTTACACAACGGCAGCGCTGGCATGTGGTTCGGATGTAGGGAGAGAGATGTCAATGTTGACGTGGTTCTGTGCTGTATTTATGAACTGCAGTTAGCGGGAGATGGCTTCTGACCGATTTTAGGGGGTGGCTAATTTGAATCCCTGATTGAGCCTCTGGATCCTTTAATAGTCACTGATTAGTTCAATTCACTTGGATCCAGTGAAGTTTGCATGGACCACGTCATCTTCAGGGTGATCCGGCTGTCTCCTTGCCAAAGGTCCCTGGTCGTGACCAGCGCTGTGTGGCTAAACAGGAGAGGATAGGGTCTCTCTCTGAGAGGAAACATTCTGTTTAGAACAGAACCGAACCACATTCATTTGTCACACAACAAAAGAAAAAGCATCTCGCTTTGGTAAATGTGATGCAATCCTTTCATAAATTATACCATTTTGTCACCTTCGCACAGTCACAGATGTCTACGTGTCGGCCTTAACACTGTTCATTTCAGCCTTATCCAGGCTGTACAGACATGGTTGGCTATAGATGTGTATTAAAGAAATCTCTTCCGAAGGATAACCATGCAGATTGTATGAAATAATCTGTATCCTATGGTATTCTGTCTGAAGGTTATCACAATGTTAAAATGATTGTAAATATAATATAGTACATTTGTGCACAAATTATCAATATAATATTCCCCCTTCTCCTAGTTCCCTGTCTGTAAATGCTGCTTGCCTGACTGGGTTTGTTTGGCCTTCGGTAGAATGGACTTTAGTTTTAGCCGTGCCAGTACCAGTGGAGACTAATAAACATTTGTATGTCTAGACGTTTGTCTTGGTGGTTAGGACACAGCTGCGGTCAGTGTGTGTTGAGATGGAATCCTTCTGGTGACAGTATGTTTTCAAAGGGCAGCATGTGTCATGCTAACCTCTGCCTCCTACAGGTTGGTGTGATTCCTGCGGTCCGCCGCAACAGATCTTTATCAATTTGATTTCTTGACCCTTTGTGTCTGTAGAGCTTGCGCTAGTTCAGATTACTTAATGTATGCTCCAGAACTGGTACTGGGTTATGTAATGTGCTATTCTGGGGTGGCTTTTGGTTTACCAGTCTGATTTTCTGGGTTTGGGCTGCACTGACCAGCTGGCTGTCTGTGGGGTTATTTTGATTAAGTGTGAGGGTTGTTTCTGCCAAAAGGACGGTGGCTTGGAGTGGAGAGTGTGACTAACCTGCTGGTCTTCACAAAGTGGAGCTGCGGCTCTTCTGACTGCGAAACACTGTTTCACCCTCTCTGTTTAACGCTGTTTCACCTTCTCTGTTTAACACTGTTTCACCCTCTCTGTTTAACACTG